>PVLD010004747.1:0-121208 GCA_004027595.1 Dinomys branickii
TCAAAATGGATCATAGACCTCAACATTAAAACAGAAACTCTAAACCTATTGGAAGAGAAAGTAGGTAAAAATCTTGAAGACATAGGAGTAGGCAGAGAGTTCATGAACAAAAATGAAACTGCAAGGGAAACACTTCAAAGAATCAATAATTGGGACCTCATCCTACTGAAAAGTTTTTGTACATCTAAAGAAATCACCATCAAAGTAAAAAGAAAACCCACAAATGGGGAAAAAATCCTAGCTGGCTGTCCCTCAGACAAAAGACTGCTATCTAGAACATACAAAGAACTAAAAAAATGTACATGTCCAAATTCAAAGACCCAATCCAGAAATGGGCATCTGAGATGAATACACACTTCTCAGATAAAGAAATACAAATGCCAAATAAATATATGAGAAAATGTTCCACATCCTTAGTCATTCGAGAAATGCAAATAAAAACAACATTGAGATTTCATCTCACCCCAGTGAGACTGGCCAGTATGAAAAAGTCATCCAATAACAAATGCTGGCGAGGCTGTGGAGAAATAGAGACTCTATTACACTGCTGGTGGGAATGCAGACTGGTGCAACCACTGTGGAGAGCGGTTTGGAGATTTCTCAGCAAACTAGGTCTAGAGGTTCCATTCAAACCAGCTATTCCCCTTCTGGGTATTTTCCCAGAAGATTTGAAAATATCATATCACATTGATATATGTGCACCCATGTTTATAGCATCGCAATTTGTAATAGCTAAAGTGTGGAAGCAACCCAAATGTCCATCCACAGAAGGCTGCATTTAAAAATTGTGGCATTTTTATATAATGGTGTGTTATTCAGCTATAAAGAAAGACAGTTTTGGGGACTTTGTAGGCAGGTGGTCAAAAGTGGAGTCCATAGTCATAAGTGAAATAAATCAGCAGTACATGTGCAAGCAACATATTGTATCACTGGTGTAAGAACCTGAGGGTGGGAATATAAACTAAGAGACATGAAGGAAATCTGTTCCAAAACAAAGAACAGATGGGACGAGGGAAAGGAGAAAAGAAAGAGGCAAAAATGTTTGTATGTATATATGTATATACATATGTGCAGGAGGGCTAGCATGGTTCTACTATTGTATTATATCACTTAATGCTAAGGAATAATTGATGACGGGTTATTCGATGAATCTTGTATGTCTGTATGTTTTATCCTGAACACACACTTCGAAGATATCAATATGCAAAGCAGCAACTATTGTTGGGTTTTTAAAAAATTTTATTTATTTTATTTTTATTTTTATTTTTATTTTTTATTTATTTATTTATTTATTTTTTGCGGTACTGGGGATTGAAGTCAGGACCCTGCGCTTGCTAGGCAAGCGCTTATTCCACTGAGCTATATCCCCAACCCCTTTTTTTCTTTCTTTGTCTTTGGTTTTTTGTTTTTTGTGTTTTTCTGTTGTTGAGATGATTAATTGTCTGACCAATTTTGCATGTCTGTATCTGTGTTCATGTATATACACTTCGAAGATATCAATAGGTAAAGCAACAATCACTGTTGAGTCCATGTCACCTTGTCTGTAAATCAGTTTTGATTGTACTATTTTTTATGCTAATTTGTGTCCATTTGTTAATATGTTTTTGTGCTTTTATCTTTTTAAATAAAAATAATAATAAAATGAAGGTGTTAGCAGTGCTCTATGATTTTCTGGAGGGTTCCTGTCATATTCTTATGTCTTATATTTTTCAGATTCTAGAGAAAGTCTGCATTACTCTCCTACTGGTCTCTTCTTCAGTTTTCAAAAGCAGGAGTATCACACCCGTCTTCCCTTCTTCCATTATCACAGCTCTTTCTGACAGCAGGCAGGAAAGATAAAGGCTCCCTTGATCATTCAGGATCATCTCTTCATCTTAATCTAATCTGCAAAGGCCTTTTGCTAGTTAAGGTGACAGATCCACAGGTTTCTTGGATTAGGACGTGGATCATGTGTGTATGGGGAGGAGTATTATTTTCCTTACTGCACCCTAGCCGTACCAGACACCCTCTAGCCTTCCCTCTCCTTTCACATCTTTTTAAAATATGCTTTGATGCTAAGCAGCAAAGGAACTCTGAAAACTAGAAATCTCTTTTAGCGATTTAGCGGTGGAGAGTTGTGACAACTTTGAAAGATGAAAACTTCTAAGAGTAGATCAGCTATACGTAATGAAGGACAGAAGAAAAGGCTGGAAGAGCAAGGCAGACAGGACTGAATTATTTCTGAGCCGTCGACATGGGCCATCGGACTCTCTGGATGTGAAAGAAACGATATTAAAACTTTCTTCAGCTCACACTATAGAAGCTCTGCTCCCAATTCCTAGACATCTGGGGAGAGATTTCCACTCTCTTTTTCAGAGCGTGCAATGTCATTTCATGGTGGTTCTCAGAAGAGAAATTTGTCTTTCTGTTTAAACCAAATCTCTCTTTTCTCTTTCAAGTTCATCTTCTTTCTTGGCCTCATCTGTAATATTATAAGGACCCATTTGTGCTGTGTATTTATTGCCACTAATGTTAATGTACATTAAAGAAGTAGAATGAAGGGAGTGGAATGCAGTGAACATGTAACAACCCGCCACTCTACATCCAAATACTTTTACATTTTACTTTAATATTTTCCTTTTGGTATGAGTTAAATACTGGTAAGTTTTCATTTTGTTAGTGAAGAATTTTAAGATGCATAACATTTGAGAAATTCGGTGAGAGATTTGAATGTAATCTCTGTCTTCAAAACCCTAAATCTTCTTTTGAACAGGCATTAAAGCACATATTGACTGAAAATGCATGATGTGGAATGACATTCAGAGGTAGGCAACAATGAAGAATTACTAGTTAGTCTTCATATAGCTCTTAAAAATTTGAGAATAATGTTTGCCTAAAACATAATCTTAGCTCTTAGTATTTATGATATTGATTAAAATTACCATTCAAACCATACCCTTTTCTGATTAGAGTGTGTACATTAGTAAACTTTTCACTTGGTTCACACAGTGGTGCAGCTGTTATGTAAAGGGCTCCAAAGTAACCCAGAGAGAGACACAAGATGAAATGTACATGACTTTAGCCCCCTGGCTCCTATGGTAGGGTAGACAGCCATTCAGTTGGACAGCTTTTAAAGTAAAGGCAAACTATGACAGGTGCAGAATTAGGCAGCTTTCTCATCACTGGGACAAAATATTCAGTATGCACAATTTAAGTGAGGAGAGGTTTATGTGGCTTATAATGTCCAAGGGGTTAAGGGCAAAGTTGGCCGGGTCCAAAGTAGGAATTGCATGGTGGAAGTGTCTGGCAGAGAAGAGCTGCTCATCCTGCGACAGGCAGGCAGTGGAGAGAGAAGGGAGTAGCTGGGAACAAGAGCACACCCTCCCAGACATTCACCATTCACCCGCCTCCTGCCACGGGCCAGGTCCTCACCGTACATTCAGCTACTGAACTCATTAAAGAATGCACTGGTGAGTAGAGTGGCTTCTGATCCAGTCACCTTCCAAACACGGAAGATTCAGGGCGGGGAGGATTCTAGACTTCTAGACCACAACAAGTACTACAGAGTGCAAGTTTAAAGTGCTAAGGAAATGTTTTCTCCAAGACACGCAAGATAGTATCATAAGATGGAGTTGGCTTTTGCTTGAGCATAAGTTATACTTACATACAAGACTTGGGGGAATTAAAGGGCAAGGCAACGAAGGAGAGGGAGGCTTACTAAGCAGAGGCTAGAGGAGACAGATATAGATGGCTGATTAATGAGATTTCCTAGTGTTCCGACTGCCCATATGTTACAGTGAGTCATAATGATCAGTGAAGCTTAGCAGGGAAAAACTTTAGATCAGTGTAATCTCTTGGAGTCTAGTTGGTTTCCAAAAATATGACCATTTCATAAAGGTAAAGTTTACATAATAGATGACTTATACAAATGGCCCCAACTTTTCCACTGTTTCTTGTGTCAAATATTTTTCAGCGTCACTCAAGTCTTTTCATCAGGAGTCTGAGCAAGAGGTGGAGGAGTGTCTGTTCCTGCAACCCTTGAATGTAGACTGAGTTTCTGACTTTCCCTGGTCAAAGAATCCAAGTACAAATGCCATCACTGAGAGACCAGCTATAGAGAACATGGAGTGGGGCTAAGCCAGTCCATTCATTCCAACCAATACTGAGTTGTAGGACAAAGTTTGTCTGAGAGCTTAAAGCCAGTGAGTAGGTCTAAGGCAGACCACAGCTAATAAACAAGCCTTGGTGAGCAAGCTCAGAGCAGAGGAACTGATGAATCCACCTAAAGACTCATGTGGAAAAATAAATGGTTTTTATTTAAGCTGGTAAAGTTGTAGGGTGCCTAGTTGCATAGCAATAACCAGTTGATACGACATATTACTCAACTTTTTTCCCGAATAAATGCTACAGATAATATACTCTCTGTTTCTCTACAAAAGAAAAATAATGATCCAAGCCTAAATACCATTTAGTCCATTGGAGATTTTTCATTTGATAAAGACAGAGCAAACTTTGAGATAAGTATTTTCTGTTCTGTTAGGACAATATTTTCCTTTTTGTGTGTGTGCTGTACAAAGGATTGAACCCAAGTTTTTCACACTGAGCTATACTCCTAGCCCTTTTCTTCTTTTATTTACTTGTTTTTATTTTGAAACAGGGTTTCACTATGTCCCTAAGTTGCTGAGGTTGGTCTTGGATTCATGATTCTCTTGCTTCAGCCTCCCAGAGTGCAATATTTTCTCAGTTTTAAGCAAAGAAATTTGGAGAGGTCCCTACCTATTATGTATAGTTGAAAAAAGATGTTATAGTTTATCCTGTAGTTATGATGGGTTAATAATTTAACTTATTACTATGTTATTATGAAACTGTTTAAAATATTAAACAAAAAGTAAGGCAAAATAGTGAACCTAAGAGAAAGAAAACAAGGAAGGCAAGCACTGTGGTTACCCTAGAATTCTGCTTGAGGTATTTTTCTGGACTGTACCACACACAGGCAGAGCAAGTTGACCTATACCCATAGTGAAGGAAACTCTAGACCCTCTGTAGCAACATTGAAAAACACACTTAGAAAGGATGAAGCTGGGTTACAAGTAACTTGATTCCTTTCAGAACAAAGTCCAGAACTTTTTAAGGAATGTGATAGTTAACTGATTGTGTCACTTTGAGTAAGAAACGCTTAGGTAAGTTGGGTCGGCATAGTCTTGAGGGTGGCTGAGAGGATTTACTGAAGATCGGAGACTCAGCCGCGGGTGGCCTGTTATCTGAACCCTATAAAGGGGAAAAGAAGAAAGGAGACTCGCTTCTGTTTCTTCAGAGGAGCTCCAGCCTTTCACCTTGGAAGTAATCTCCTGGCTTCCAGTGCAGGCCCTACAGCTCACTGATACGGATCCACACATGACTCTGCAGTGCGCTCCAGGCTCAACTGTGTCCTTCCGATCTCCAGCACACAGACAGACCTTTTACACTCTTCCACATCTGACCCTGTGGGCAGCTATTGTAAATAAGTCTTATATATTTGCTTATATGTTTGCATATCTTGCATTAAATCTTTTTCTTCAGTAAGCACTGGTGGTACAAGGAAAGACAACAAAATCTGGCACTTTTTAACAAGATAAAGTTTGCTGTTCCTAGCACCCAATAAAAATGATTAAACACATACAGAAGCAAGAAAATAAAACTTCAAATAGAGAAAAACAAATTGAACTACATAGAGATTATAAGATTATAAGAAAACTTAAAACAGGATCTGGGATATGTTCAAGTATTTTAAAAATAAATCACATATAGAACAATGGAAAGTACCCAATCCTAGAGGTGAAAAATGTAACATATGTTTTTCATTTTCATTTTCATTTTATTTTAAAGATAAAAGAGTGAAAACATCTTAACAAACACACATGCATTTAGAAAACAACATAAAAACAATACAAGCAATACAGAATCTCAGATAAGGTGAAAGGAAATCAACAATGGTTGTTGTATTATATATTGATATCTTCAATTGGGATACTCAATATATAATGTTTTTAAAATACTAAATCAGATTAAAATAAAATTAGATAGTGTGAAAGGAAAAGTTAGTGAACTTGAAAATCTGGCAACAGCAATCAAAACTAACAAAAAGAAAGTAGAAAAAACTGAAATAATAAGGAACAGAGTTGAAGGTAATCTATAATTGGGGTTGACTGTAAATCCAGGGGACAGAGGAGGAAAATCTACTGTGTTTTGCAAGTTCTTACTTTATTCATAAAGTGATATAAAATTATTTGAAGGTCAACTGTCATAGGTTTAAGATGGAAATAACTGAAAGAATTAAGTATGGCAAAATAAAATGACATTTGTGTGGATAAAGTAGAAAGGTAAAAATATCCAGTTAATCCAAAAGGAGACAGAAAAAGAAGCAATAAGGGGTGGAACAAATGAAATAGGTACCAAGATGCTTGATGTGATGACACCCACGTGGATAATTGTATTGCATATAAATGGTACAAATATTCTAATTCAATAGCATGGCTGTCAGAATGGATTATAAAGCAAGACAAGCTGGGCATGGTGGCACAGGTCTAATCGCAGCACTTGGGAGGCTGAGGCAGGAGTATTGCTGTGGGTTTAAGGCCAGCCTGGTGTAAGTGATTTCAAGTTCAGTCTGACTTACATAGCAAAATCTTGTCTCAAAAAACCAAAACAATAAAAAATTAAAGTAAATAAATAAATTTTAAAAAAGCAAGAGGCAGCTATGTGCCATTTACAAGGAAAGCAGTAAGGTAAAAAGTTGGGCAACAATGTAACATGAAGACATAAATCAAGAGAAAACTCACATGACACAATAGATGAAGTCTATTATATTAAGGTCATATTCTAATAAAGTTATTTTTAAATTTTTCTTTTAGCTTCACTTTTAAAAGCTCTTTTAATTTTTTCATTATTAGTGCCTATTAACTATACGAAATATTTGATTTCAATACATGCATTTTTATCATACCCATTTTTCCAAGGCTGGGGATTTTGCTCAGCAGCGCAGCACCTGCTTGGCAAAAAACACAAAGCCTTGAGTTTGATTTCTGGTACCAAAAAAGAAAAAAAAATAAAGCTCATTTTTCTTATGACCCTCTTTCTTAACTTACTTACCACACCAGCCCTATGTACATGAGTAAAAAGTACACCTAGTGTGTTAATTAGAAAATAATCATCTTTAAGAAAGAGCATTTTGTGGAGTTAATGTCTAGCTAGGTGAATTGATGTCTTGAGAGTTTTAGTTTAAACTGGCACTGCTTTTCTTTCTGAGATGGGAATGTGAATACACATGAGTTTCAACTAGCAGGGAAATGCACCACTGTTAAAAGAACCGTCTCTTGATTAAGAAGATGACATAACGAGGGACACAAATGAGACACCTAAGTGAACCTGGGTTGCTCACTCTTCTGTTTTCCCTGACTGCCTGGTGCATGAGACAGTAAGGCCAGCTGGGTGTCTAGGCCAAGCAGAGGCCTGAACAGTAACCCACTGTTCTACGGTTCTTTTATTTCTTATTGAACATGAAAAATAAATGAAAGAAATTACAGATAGCTATTCTAAATGATATCAGAGAAGTATAGTTTGGAAAAAGAAGAAAATAAATCTGGTTTAAGATATACTGAGTTTGAAAGGGCTACAAGATGTCCAGGTGGACACATCTAAGAGCCGGATGATTAACACAAATTGAAACTTTAGTGAAAGCGGTGAGTATGTGGGTGGGAAAAGAGACACTGGAAGGTTCAAATAAGAAGAGGGAAAGTAAGAAGAGGAAAGGGTTATTGTTTGTTGCAGGCTGCCTTTCGAGAAGTTGTTCAGCCAAAATTAAGAAGCAAAGGAAGTCTTGGAGAGAGTATTTTAGGGATGAAGAACAGAATTTATCTGCCAGTTGAAGCTCAGACACCAGAAAAGAGGGAAGATCAGGTAGAAAATAGACACAGTGCATTTGCATGGTTTCCATAGAGATGAAAATAGAATAAAGGAAATCGCTTAAGTGGCAATGTTGATTCTGGAAAGAAGGGTATGAAATACACATTGGGGTTATGCAGAACAGAAAAAGAAATGAATGGGTTCAAATCTTTGTCTATCTGCACATACACACGTGTGTGCACACACACTCATGGACACAATCCAACTACTAGGAAATTAAAGGTGATGTTTCAAAGAACAGGAAAAAACTGGGGTCAAGCCGGATGCATGCTGTGTTCTAGAAAGCTGAGAGTCACTGCATACTTCTGGGGGCACCAGTGGCACCGATGATCCAAAAGCAGGAGTGCGATGTTTGACAGTTGGTTTATTGGCACTTTTATTTTGGGCTTAATGTAGTGCCAGTAAAATCAAATTTTCAATATTTAAACATTTTAAAATTAATTTAAAGAATTTTTTTGCAGTACTTGGAATTGAACCCAGGGCACTGTACATGCAAAGCAACTGCTCTACCACTTAGGTATCCTTCTGGCCCCAGGATGAAAGTATCAGATGACTTTCTGCATGTGAAACTTGTCAAGTACTTATTGACTGAGCATCTGAAAGGCGTAAAACAAAATTGAAATTCAGAAAAAATTGTGTGTAATTTCGATCAAGGAGGTGAAGTAGCTGATGGAGACCTATTGGTGTTAAATATCATTGTGCCATTGAGAATAGAAGTTCAGTTTTCCTGATGGGCTTTCTGGTTGGAGAGAGGGAGAATAAGCTGGAAAGGACATTTCAATGTGTTTAGGAACGGGAGAGCTTTGATGGGCAGGCTCAGATGTAAGAGTGTGGGAAAAGAAGGAAGAGTGGTAGGTTCTGGGCTGTCAGAATCTTTTAATGGTTGTCTTCCTTGCACGTTTTGTTTCTTAACCACATTCCACATGTTCACTATCACCTCCTTTTGTCTTGTCATCCAGCACATGAAAACAACAGAAGCAGCAGACATGGGGGTATGGGGAAGAGGAAATAGATGTCTTACAGATGACATATTTCTTCTGGTCCTTGGAGTTCAGAAAGCAACAAGACCAGGTAGAGGAGAGGAAGTATCTGCATGGACTAAGCAAAACGAGAAGCTAGAAATGAGATCTCAGTCCTAAGAATGTTCATCTCTTAATGGCGATGGGAGTACTTTGTGGTCCTGGCACTTTTTTTTTTCTTTCTTTTTTGCAGTACTGGGGATCGAACTCAGGACCCTGCACTTGCTAGGCAAGCACTTATTCCACTGAGCTATATCCCCAGCCCCAGTCCTGGCACTTCTTGTGTGTGGTACTGGGGATCGAACTCAGGACCCTGTGCTTGCTAGGCAGGCGCTTATTCCACTGAGCTATATCCCCAGCCCCAAATAGACAGGTTCCCTTTTTTTTTTTTTTTTCCGGGACCGGGGATCGAACTCAGGGCCTTAGTGCTTAGCGGCAAGCACTTAGCCCACTGAGCTGTACCTCCAGCCCTCCTGGCACTTCTTATTTTTTTTTTTTGCGGTACTAGGGATCGAACTCAGGACCCTGCGCTTGCTAGGCAAGCGCTTATTCCACTGAGCTATATCCCCAGCACCTCCTGGCACTTCTAAGTCAGAAATTGGCTTAAGTTGGATATGTGCATATGAACCCCCAACTGACTCCTCATTCTGTTTATTTACTCTCATTGTAAATATTTTATTGGAATGTTACAATGTTAGTCTCACTGTTTGCAAGCCTTGGATTGGTTAAATGATACTAGGGTTCTTGCCACCTCTAAGCCAGAGTATTTTCCACTGGTGTTTGCTGTCGTTATTTCCAATCTCCTTCACTTCTTACTTGTCTTTTCATGTGGGTAAGAAAACGTCATGTACACGTGTAACTATATGCACACTGTACAGCAGAATGAAGCCAGTTTTTGTAAGACAGAGGTCTGAATTTAGACTTCTTGTCTCCTGAATTGCTTTTTTATGTGTGTCTGAAATGTGCCTTTCAAAAGAACAGGAACTCAAGGGCTATTTTTTAAAACAAAGCATGAACTTGGATTATGTGCTTCCCTTCTGAAAAGAATGCCCAAGTTACCCATATGAGAATGGAGAATCATTATAGTGAAATGTGTCTTACTTGTGAAGGACTTTTCATGCTTATGAAGTATTTATTTTATACAACACAAGTTGTTTTTTTTTAACCTCTGTGAAATGGTAGTAGAGTTTTATGCCCTTCTATAATCATATGTGGTGGTGTCATCCACTAAAGAAAATCTCCATGAAATATTAAAAGATCCGTAACCATGTTATAATTGAGGTACTCTTTAAAACTTTTAAAAATAAATAAAATGTATAAGCAAACTGAGACCAGGACCTACTGTACCTTCCTATATCCTGTTACTATTAAGATGATAATTCCTAGGAGCTCATTGATGTGAAGAAAAACATGTGTAATCTTAAAAGGTTTCCTTTAATGTACTGTACTGGTGTCTTCTCTACCTAGCAATTTGGTGAAAGAGTTTAGTAAAATGCCTCCACAGTAAATAGGTTTATCTTCAAACCTAACACTCTTTTCTGTCTTAATGGAGCATAAAATTATATCTTTAAAGATCTGCAAGTGAGAAAGGCTTGATGCCCCTTGAACAGTTCACTGTGACATATGGTTTTAAATGCTACAGTTTTATTTGCAGCACACAGTATCTGCAAATTTGAGCTAATGTTCCTGTGAAAACAAGAAGGGATTTATGCCCAAAAACTAAAAGAAGGAATAAGAAAAAATCTTTTAATGACCATATGTAGAACACTGAAAACTATATAAATACTTGTTTCTATGTAAACAGAACACAATATTGACATTTATGCATCTATAATTTGAGAAACATATTTCTATATCTAGCTATTCTGTTCACACATTGTGTTAACAGGATTCCTAAATGCAAATTCCTTCCTGGGTCTGGCTGGTATGCATGCCAGCGAGGCAGGCCCAGTGAGGATTGACATGGATCTGGGAAGCATATCATATCTTATATTAGCCAGTATATAAATCCTGCACTGTTGCTATGAAATACCGCCAGCCTACAGTGACCAGATCTTTCACAGTTTCAAAAGATGACACAACACTGGATTCCATATGGAATCTCACAATCATGTTGGGAATTTTTTTTGATATTACGTATTCCAAAATAGCTCTGCAAATCATATTTCACATGCAGGGTGTTATTCTTTAACTCTTAGTGTTTGCTATATGCCGTTAGATAAATAAAAGAACAAATGAAGGGAGGTAAGGAAGAACAGAAGGAGGAAGGATTGAGGAGCCATGGAAAATAGGACAATGAAGTAGCTTTTTTAAAGTACACACAGTAAAAAGGCTACCGTTTTCACAGTTGTCAACAGTGACATATTTATTATAAGTCAAGTGTTCATATCTGTGTTTTGACTCCATGATATGTGTTTAACTATTG
Source organism: Dinomys branickii (assembly GCA_004027595.1). Lineage (NCBI taxonomy): Eukaryota > Metazoa > Chordata > Mammalia > Rodentia > Dinomyidae > Dinomys > Dinomys branickii. The sequence continues at coordinate 11,365 of PVLD010004747.1, forward strand.
GGCAACATTGGAAGGGATGTTTATTTTCTATCCTTGAATTTTCCGGCTACATTTGGCCTTGCATGTTAACATAAACGTTTTAAATGATCTTGTTAATTCCTAATTTGTGTGGAAAACATTTTGTCATGCAGCTGAATGCATATACCCAGGGACTAACTTTAAAATACATCTCAAAGTAGAGGAAGCATAGTGTACCAAAAGATATGCACAAGCATGGTTGTATCAGCAATCTTTGAAACAGGCAAAATCTGGAAACAAACCAAACAAAATGAAAAATGTACATACAATAGTATGAATAACTTGTCTCAGCTTTACAAAAGTGAACGCTATACACAGCACTGAAAGTGAACTACTGTGCTAAGTATCAACATTAGTATATCTCCCAACAATGAATGAAAGAAATGAGTATAAATTGGGTGTCTATGTATACAAACTTCAGAAACTAGCAAAATATGTTGGTGTCAATACTTATTAGTTTATCAATTCTCTATGGGGATGGATAGAATGACCAAAAGTATTATTAAATTTTTTATTCAGATGCATGTGATAATCTGTTGATGGATGGTAAGTTAGTTACATGGGAGAATTTATTTAGTGCAAAGTTCTCAAACTTTGCATTTGTGATTTTCCTACATTTTTTATGTATACTGTGTTTCAGCAAAATTTGGAATATACGGGTGGGGAACATCAGGCCTAATCATTCCATCTGAGTTCTGGATTGCTCATTTGTCCCCCACAGATAAAAATTTGGGACCAATTAGGAAAGTCCGTGAGTCCGGATGGGTGTAACTAGCATAGATTTTAATTTTTATATTGGAATTTTATCTCAGTACAACCTGTACGAGAATCTAAAGAAATGCTTAGTATTACAGTGGAGAAGTTACTGGAGTGGCAGCTGAGTCTGAGATGACATGAGAAAGAAACTAGTGAAAATAAGCAGACTGAGCATGAATGAGATGGCCAACAAATATCACAGATCACAAAGACCTAATCATGCTTCTTTCTGACTAGGAATTCTTCTTTCCCCTTTTATTGTCTTTCCTTTCTAAAAACTAAAGACTCATATTGAGGCAGCATCCGCTAGTGGAGCCCAATTTTGCGGCAATACCCCAAGATTTCCAACCAACAATGCTAGTGTTGAGGAGATTGTTTCCAAGTGTTTGTTAGGAGGAGTAAACTCATAGGGGTCACACAAGAGCCTAAGGACAACTGTCTATATAGAGCAAGTATGCCTGGGTTATAGAGTTCATTGTTATTAGTTTGAAATTGCATTATCTGCTAATCATACCTGTGTGCTGGTCTCCCAGTAATGCTAGATGTACCCAAAAGAACCAATGTTTGGGGTATTATATATTCCATTTCACATTGTATGAGGAGTGAAATTCAGGTCCTACTGCCAAGGTTTGAATTTTTTTCACTGTATTAGTTATTTTTTTGCCATTTAGTTTCACAGTTTTATTTTTAAGGGAAATACAACAGGGACGTGTAACATGTAAAGTGCATCAAAATGAGGCTACTCTGAGTGGAGAAGCATTGAAATGACACATGCAGGACCCGCTGTCCTCTCTTCGTCCTTTTCTTCTCAATTTCCAGCCTCGTCCTCCAGGAAACCTTTCACAGCACCCTCCCCCTGCTTGGGTTTCTCCCAGGAAGCAGACTCTGAGACAAGAAGGAACATGTAGGGAATTTATTTTTTTAATATGACACCATTTTATTTATTTTATTTATTTTTAAAGGGAATAAAATGATAAAAACATCATTAGAATCAATACAGATTTTCACTAAACAAGATGATAGGAATTCAACAATGGTTGTTCTATTGCATATTGTTGTCTTCAAGTTAGCTGTCCAGATCAGCAGATATAAGCACGCAAAATTGATCAAAAAAATTAAAAAGAAGAAAAAAATGTAAGCATTAACTGTTCCTTTCAATAGACCAGTAAAAATCAGCAGTATAATTGTCAGCCACCTTATCTTTGAGAGACGGACCAAGCGTGTTCACTGGAAGAAAGACAGCCTCTTTAATACACTTGATCTTAGCCAAAAGGCCGAGAAGCGATGACAGCCTCTTTAATAAGTGGTCCTGGAAAAACTGGCTTGCCACCTGTCAAGGACTAAAACTAGACCAATGTCTATCATCAGGCACTAAACTAAAGTCAAAATGGATCAACGATCTAAATATCAAAGCAGAAACACTAAATCTACTGGAGGAGAAAGCAGGTAGAAATCTTGAAGATATAGGGAAATTTACTCTTGTATAAGATCCCAGGGAATAGGGGTAGGGGACGGGACAGAAGAGAAGAGAGAAAAGAGAAAATAGAAGGATACGTTACAAAGCTGCTCATCCTTGTACTTTGGCAAAATAATCTCTAGTAATTGGGCTAAAATATTTTGTGAAGCATCGTCGCAGTAACAAAGTTTATCTGGGCTAGGGATATACCTCAGTGGCACAGTGCCTGCCCGGCAAATGAAGGTTCTGAGTTTGATACCTGGTACCTAAAAAAAACTTTATCTTCAAATCTAATGCTGTTTCCAATCTTTTCTTTTAATTTTATTTTAAAGAGACAAATCCCCAAGACAATAGGAAAGTAATAATGGTTAATATGTTGTGCATTGTTATATTTAAATTAGTTACTCAGAGTACAAGATATAGGCATTTAACTGTACAAACAATATTAGCAAAAACCTTTCTTTTCAACAAACTAAGGAAATTAGTACTATAATTATCATAACACATATATATATATATATATATATATATATGTACACACACACACACACATTTGCTTTTCCCTTCTTTTCTCTTTTCTGACATCCCAGTTTCTCTTTCTTTTTTCACAGTTTCTTCTCATTTTACAATACGTATAGTACATTTTGGATCTTATTTACTTGTTCAGTTTCTCACACTAGGGAGACAATATGGTATTTACACATGAGTCTGATTTATTTCATTTATAAGTATGGTATCAAATTGCATCCATTTACCTGTAAAAGTCTTAAGTTTCTTCTTCTTTATGTCCTTTTTGTCTTTTTGAGACAGGATCTTACTATACAGCTCAGGCTGGCCTTGAGCTCACTTTGTAGCCCAGGCTGGTCTCAAACTCACAATGATCCTCCTGCCTCAGCCTCCTCAGTGCTGGGATTACAGGCATGCGCCACCATGTCTGGTCCTCTCCTTCTTTATGGCTGAGTATAAAAAGGTCACACCTTTTTCATCTATTTTTTGGTTGATGGGCTTTTAGGTTGTTTCCACAATCTAGTTATTACAAATTGTGCCGCTATAACATGTATGCACATATATTTCTGTGGTATGATGTTTTTAATTCTGGGGAGATGCTTAGCAGGGGAATAAGTGGGTCAAATGAGACCTCTAGTCCTAGTTTTTTGAAAAATCTCTACACTGATTTCCACAACGGTTGCACCAGTCTACACTCCCAATAACAGTGGAGCAATGTTCCTTTTCCCTCACAGTTCTGCCATCATTTTTTATTAGTTGATTTCTTGATAATAGCCATTTTTTCTGGCATGAGATTAAATCTCAGTGTTGTTTTAATCTGCATCTCTCAGATGACCAAAGATGTTGAACACTTTTTCATTTATTTATTTGCTATTTGTATTTCTTCATCTGAGAAGTATATATTTATCTCAGATATCCATTTTTGGATTGGGTCTTTAAATTTGGGAGGTCTGATTTTGAGTTCTTGGTATGTTCTCAATAGCAATCCTTTACCTGAGGAACAGCTGGCAAACATTTTCTTTCCCACATTGTATGTCCTCTTTTCACTCTGTTGGTGGTTTCTCTTGTTGTGCAAAAGTTTTTAAATGAGATCCCAGTTGTTGATTCTTTGTGATACTTACAGTGTGATCAGGGTTTTATTGATAAAGTCTTTGCCTACACCAATGTCTTCAAGAATTTACCTATTCTATCTTCTAGCAGATATGTTTCTGTCTTAATATTTAGATCTTTGATTCATTTCAAATTTAGCTTAGTGCATGGTGAAAGATATGAATCCAATTTTAGTCTTTGGCATGTACAGAGCCAGTTTTTCCAGCACCATTTATTAAAAAGGTTATCTTTCTTCCAGTGAGTGTGTTTGACATTTTTGTCAAAGATAAGGTGGCTGAGTATGTCTGCAGTTGTTTATGCATCTTCTAATCCGTTCCATTGATCTTTGGGTCTGTAGTTTTGCCAATATGCTGTTTTTATCACAGTAGCTTTATAGTATAATTTCAAGTCAGGGAATTGTTATGCTCCCTTCCCTGCTTTTGTTGTTCAGAACTGCCTTTGCTATTCTAGACCTCTTCTGGTTCCAAATGAATTTTAGGATTGTTTTCTCTAATTTTGTGAGATAGGCTATTGGAATTTTGATCAAAATTGTATTAAATCTGGAAGTATGGTCATTTTCACTATATTGGGTCTTCTACCCAAGAGCAATGGATATGTTTCCATTTTCTGACATCTTCTTCAATCTCCTTTTTCAGAGTACTGTAGTTTTCGATGTAAAACTTTTACAACCTTTGTTAGATTGATTCCCAGGTATTTCATTTATTTTGGATGTCCTTGTGAAGGGTGTTATTTCCCCAATTTCTCACTTAATGAGTTTGTTATTCATGTGCAGGATGGCTATTGATATTTTGAGTGTTGATTTTGTATCCAGCTATACTATTAAATTTGTTTATTAAATCTAGTAGGTTTTTAGTGGAGTTTTGGGGACTTCTATGTAAACTATCATGTCATCTGCAAATAATGATGGTTGTTTCCAATTTTAACTGAGTGTAAAATTATATCTTTGGAGATTTGCAAGACTATGGGCAGTGGGGTTCATTCCTGGAAGGAGCCCATGAAAAACATCATACAAAATAAGGTTCAGAAAAGTGCTCTTCACAAAGGGGTAAAAAGTGGGAATATCTATCTACTGACTGCCTCTGTTGGTCAAAGAATCTCCGCAAGTGCTGGCTTCCTTACATTTACAGTTCTGTGTGTGTGTGTGTGTGTGTATCAGAAGAGACCACCTAGACAGAACTTGAGAGAGGTGTGGGGCTACTAGAAGAGGGACTCTACTTGGGCAAAGCTGGTTTCTCCAGCAATGACTGCAGCCAAAGGCAGACTGAGAGTATGTCAGCAGGGGTCCGGCGCTGCCCCACACTCTGGGGGAGGCTACCTGAGCCCTAATGTGCTGTGTCCCACCGCGTGCTTTAGAATCACTTGATTCATTTACGGAATGCAGATGCGTAGGCCTTGCCCCGAACTAATAATTTGCGGTCACCTCACCTGAGGTTCTGAAATCTTCATTTTACACAAACACCGTTGGATGAGTGTGCAGAGAAAGCTTTGTGAACCAATGCTGAACATTCAGGTTTGGAACTCAGTGGTGGGCAGTTTCTGCTAACTTAAATAGCCTAACAGCGGGACATCTCTTAGAGTTGATGGTATTTTTTATCAGGTAAAGCACATGCTAATGCCAAGCACTGTGAACTGGGAACATGGCAGAAGAATTATTTTGTAAACAGAGTTACACATACTTGTATTCTCCTGGGAAATAGTCCATATTCCCTTTTCTTTTTCTTTTTTTTCACACCTACTTCAACTTCAAGTCTTTTGGGCTTTACTGAAATGCTCTTGACATTTATGCTTGGGTGCTTGAAAAGTTTCTTCTCTTTACACTGTTAAGCATTGTATTGATTGATTTTGGCCTTTGCACTTTCTCCAAATCTATTTTTTGTAGCTTTTTCATTCTTTAGGGTATCTCAGGTCTAAATATTGACCAAATAATTTCTCCACACTATTATTTATAAAATATTTTCTCTCAGGTCTGGAAAGTAAGAGATTTTATTGCAGCTCTGTTCCAAAAGTAGTAGACTGAACCTGGATGTTTATACAGGGCCTGAAGCAAGGTTTTGCCAACCTTTCAGAGGCTGCATAACAAATATTCTTTATTTGCTTCGTCAGGTGTTGAAGGCAGCTATAGCCCTCTGAAGGTCATCTCTGAGCCTTCCCTCACTGCTACCCTCACCAACCTTTATGAGTCCCCTCTGAAAATAAAAATCACCCCAGGAGGGATCATACTGCGCTGTAATCAGTTAATGCCTTACTTTTCAATTAACACTCTAGCAAGGATTACTTGAAAGTCAACTGAGAATAGAAATAAGGGGCAGCCAGGCACTTAGGAAACCTAGTTAGAGTAAAAAGAAAAAATAAAAGAAAATGGAGATTTTGATAATTCTCCTTAAATCAGGTAAGTGGCCAAGATGTTCTCAGTGAGCTGGACTTCCTTAATGCTCTGTCCTGTGGTTTCAAGCTAGATGTCATTAAAAATTTTATTTTTGAAAAGAAATCAGTAATTTTTGTTTTTCATAAGGGACAAAGAAACTGAGCAGATCATTCACTCTGTCACTGATGTCGCAGCCTATTATGCCTTCCGGTGTACAAATACCGTGTATAGAAAGAGAGACAAAAAGGCATTTACAGTTTCTGCGTTTGCTTTAATTTGCCTTGCATTTATTGGCAGCACAACTCAAAGGTAAGGGGTGCTCAGGCCAACAATATTGGTGAAGTTGCTATTCTAGTAAGCTGCCAGGGAAGATTTCCTCCAATGAAGGACACTGTATTGTGAGCCAAATCCTACCCTAAAAATAGCAGCATCTCCTATCTTTAAAGAGATAAAAACCACTTGGTTGTCCTAAGTTCAAAAGTTATCTGCATGGCTATATCATATCCTACAACCTCTGCTCTAAATGTTTTATTGATTTCTTTACATCATGCTATTTGTGAAGAAAACATGTGACATACATGTGTGTATGTGTAGGTAGGCGATAAAGATTATAATATAATCTTCACCTGCAGATCCACAAGCCAATGCAGATGTTTCAACTTGGTCATAAAACTTCCACTTACTTCCCCACTCCCTGAAATCCTCCCCTCATTTTGGCTAAGTAGTAACCAGTACTTTGAAGTTTGTGTTATTACTGCCTAGGCTATTTTTATAGTTCTGTCATATAAATATACTTACATAATAGATTATTTGGGTTTGTTTTTGAGCCTTATAGTATATCTCATCATGATATTTGTTCTTTTTTTTTTTTTTTGCTAAAATCACTAAATTTATGTTTTGCTTAGCTATAGTAGTTCAGTTAACTAAGTATGTTCCATTAAGTAACTATGCCACAATTGAGTTCATCTGCTCTTCTGTCAAAGGGGAATTATCACTTCGAGTTTGCTGCTGTTGTTATGGACACACATTATTCCATATCACTGCGTGTACACATTAACGAGAATTCCTATGTCATTTACGCTGACAGGTTTCTTGACCTTGGCACTATTGACACTTGGGGTGAGGTAGTTCTTCATTGTGTGGGGCTTTCCTGTGCATCGCAGGCTGTTCAGTGGCATTCTAGCCCCCAACACGTTAGATGCCAGGACTGTCGCCAAGTAATCACAACTAAAAGAATTTCTAAGTATTACCAGATATGGTTCTGTGGTTCCAAATCTCTGACCTGGAGGTAAAGCTGTTGGGTGAGGATGATGTGTGAATCCCCTTCAGGAGAAAATGTCAACTGCTTTCCAAAGTGATTGTAGTGTTTAATGCCCACTTGCTTTTCCAACGATTCATTTCCTCTTGAATTCATAAAATTGTCAGATATTTTAATTTGAGACTATTAAATAGGCATAAAATTATATCTTATTATGATCACAGTTTTTATTTCCTTGATTGTTAATAATGATGAGGACCTTTATAGAGGTGGATCAGTCACATTTGTTTTCTTGTCTGCTAAGTGATTTGGCCTTTGCCTGCTTTTCTGTCGGGTGGTATGTCACTGATTTGTAGACATCATCTGTCTATTCTGGATATTAAACCTTTGTTAAGTGAATTATAAATATCTCTCAGTTTGACATTTGCTTTTTAATTCTCTTAATGGCACATCTGGTAAACAGAATGTCTTAATTTAAATGTGATTGAATTTAATCATTTTTTCATTCTCGCTTAGATTTTTGAAAGTTTTCCCCAAGAGTACAGAGAAATTGGCTCATTTTCATCCTACATTAGGATGTAGAAGTAGTAGTTTCTGTGTGGCTTACCCTCTCCTGAACTGTTAAGTGTGGGCCAAACCAGCTGCACTCTGGCCAGCCCGAGAGGAGGTCCAGAGGGAGAGGGCCTGGGGCCACCCAACAAGCAGGCAACACACATCTGCTTACACAGTGGCCTGGGATGTGGGACCTGCAGCCCTAGCAAGCCTCCAGAGGACTGCAGGTCTGTGAGACCCTGAGCTAATACACAGGTGCCTAGAACTCATAATCGTGAGCCCTTCACAACTGTGAGAAATTAAAAAAATTTGTTTGTTGTCACTTCAAGCTACTAAATTGTGGAAGAATTTGCTATACTGCAACAGATAATTAACACAAACCTGCTTTCTCCTTTGCTAATGAACTTTTACTGTGAGCAACTCATTCAATATCATTGGTGAGAATCCCATGGTTGAAGAACTGAGATGACTTCCTTTCTGACTGGGTGCACTTTCACCCATGGTTTTTGGAACCACAGATTGTAAAACAAACAAACAACAAACAAACAAAAAAACTACACACCACACAAGACAACAACAACAATTTCTATTCACCTTTGGGGCCAGTTCAGAAATCTTAGATTCAGCTTTCTTACTTTGATGCTTGTCCAAGACAGTACCCAAGAGCTGTGGCACTCTCCCAACTCATCCTTTGGTCATTTCTGGTTTTTCTGACCCTTGAAGGTAATGCCCCCACTGATCCACTGAATTTCACTTAGTAGGAGTCAGGAGAGGAAATTAGGAAATCTCTATTAACTCAAATACAAATACATTCTCTTTGGAGACTGGATCTTGTAGGTCTTTAGAGCACCAGCTGATAGAAGCACATAGCGAAAATGATTTTACTGAGGCTTCCTTGTGTAGAGGGTTGAAGCAGATAGCCCTTTTCTACCACATTGATATTTAGCATCACTTTTTCTTGGGCTCTGTGGCACAATAAGATTAAATTGAAAAATTTCTTTTAAGCAATCATTAACTTGATGATAGAAATAAACAGGTTGATTTTAAATATTCCTTCAGACATGAAAATCCATGATTTAAATCTATTCCTTTGATCTTCACAGTGTGACATATATTAAATTATTTAGCTTGCCAACTGCCAGAATTTCACATCATCTGAATAGTTTTAGTCATCCCAAAGCAGGATTTCTGGAAGCCACAAACCCAGGGAGGGATCTGATTACAGGTTGGGATTGCCTCTGGCAACCACTCCCTTTCCTCTCTGGATCTTGAGCTCCATTTGTAAAATACAGAGATAGTGTGAAAGCAACATTTTATCATGATCTTTCCTAGATTCCATAATTTTGAAAATATCTGTGGGTAGTCTCCACTGGCAGTGGACAACGGCACACAAAATGGATGTTTCCTAGTCACCAAACTGGTGAGAAGATCAAGAATGACCTAATATCCAAATTACTAGTTCATGTGTTCGCATTTCACATTGCATTGCTCTCTGCCTTTGAAGACCATTTCACTATCACTGAAATGGCCTCTGATATGACACCACTTTCCAATATTTATTGCTGTACATTGATATGCCCCAAGATTCATATGTTGGCACCTAAAGCTCAATGTGATGACATTATGGGGTAGGACCTCTTGGAAAGTAGTAAAGTTTGGAAATGACTTTAGTGCCTTGAAAAAGAGACTGAAGGACTCCGCTCCCATTTTGCCATGTGAAGACAGAGCATTAAGTCACCATCTTTAAAGCAGAACCTTCACCAGAAACCAACCCTGCTTGTACCTTACTTTTAGATAGCAAAGCCTCCCAAATTAAAGCAAATACATGTATGCTTTTCATAAATCATTCCATGTAAATTATTTTGTTATAGCAGCTAAGAACAGTAAGACACTTACTTATTAGCTAACAGATTAATGCAGAAGGGTATAGAGTTGTCAGGGACAACAGGAATGAGATACTTGGATGAAGTAAGCAGGAGAAAGATGGCACTAATTAAAGAGAAGACACAAAATCAAACTTTGCTAAATCACAAGATTAGTCAGGGCCCAGCAAGGGCTTTTTGCTGGTTAAAAATTGACTCTGTGTGTGTGCATGTATACACATGTGAAAACTAATCTGCAAGAATAATGATAAGTTTTGCTCTGTTAGTCACCCTTAAATAAAATCATGATTTCTTCTTATTCTTCCAAAGGAATGTGGTTTCTACAAAATAAAGGCGAAGAAGCAATTGGGGTATGAGTCTGCTGGGAAGGCTTTGTACTAGCTTGGGGGGTGCGGTCCTTGGTTATCAGGCAGCTCCAGATCATCTTTCTGGTAGTGGCCTGCACTGTGAGCACTGCCTTGACCACATTCCCCAGAGACCTCCCAGGACTCCTGAGAAAGCGAGACAGGCCAAAGGATAACCACGCACCCCTCACGCTCTGCGGTTCTCTTCAGTACGCCACTCTACTGAGTGCATTTGCAGTGAGTTGCTCAACTAAATATCCCCGTATTTATCTGCTGGCACTTTCTAATACAAACGACAAATTCCCTTAATTTTTACCACTTTCCACATCAAAAACAGAAAGCTGAAGAGGAAGATTGTAAGGAAGGTTTCACATTAAGGATTCTGGTAACAACAACCTGGTGATTTTTCAGTCAATCAGGATGTTTCCCCCCTTGGGAGAAAATATAAAGTAGGTGGATAATTATTTAGTTGAGTTTAAAACGTTTCTTCTGCATGAGTTCCAGAGAAAATGAAGATGCTTTTGTTATTAGCAAGGTGATGAAAAGAGGGCATGAGGTTCCCGGTAGGTAGGGGATTGGAGAGGGGTGGAGTTGAGGGCAGTTTTTCAGTTGCAGCATTAAGGGAAGGATAAAATGAGAAGAGGAGAAAGAGAATAAGAGGCTTTGAAAACCGAACTTACAGAATTGTGTGATGAGGAAGCTAAACTGTACCAAAGAAAGCCAAGTTTAAAGTTACCATCAGAAAGAGCGGATTAAAAATTTGCCATAATGAGGGTGATTTGTTCTTATGAAATATTGAATATCTAATGCCATGCAAATGGTTTTTGATTAAATAAAAGGATTTCAAGTAGCAGAAGAAAAAAATCAGCTGTGCCATTAGGTACCTATATATTTCATTAAGTATTTCCTTGAGTGATTAACCTGTATTCAGGACTCATTCTAGGCCCTTGATACACTGAGGATATGCAAAGATTCAGGCATTTGCGTACATGAAAGTTAAAATAACATTTCTGGGGGCAGCTAAATTAGTTGTCTCTAACATCTGAAGGAAATATTTGTCATTTGATGATGACATATGTCCTCCAGGATTTCTTTTCCAACATTTGTATCAGTACATAGAATTACGAAATGTTGACACCGGAACAAACCAGCCTATCTTGTCTCAAAAGCTGATGGACTTGTTTGCTGCCTGTGTGCCTATGTTTACTTAAGATCTTTGGTTTGCATTCTGTTTAGAGTTTGGTGAATACTGACGTGAATGAAGCTATAGAGAATTCCATGCTCTGTAATCCCAGATCTGTTCTCTTGTATTTAATTCAGTTTATGACATATATCTTTTCCACATCTAACATCTCTGGAATGGAAGTATGGTTTCCATGTGATATTTTTAATCACTGTCACCTCAAAACTGGCAGGTTTTGTTGGGGGTGCTCAAAAAAATGGTACATATCACAGTGAGTGTCATATCAGATTTGGTGAAGCCTATTAAAATATTAGCCTTAAAATACCAAACTCAACTAATGGAATTACTCATCAGCCAACCTTTCTAAAACCAACTTAATTCGTGTGACTAGGCATTGCTGAGAAGTAAATGGAATCTGAGTTTCAGTTAACAATTTAGTTGATGAGGGTTCCACAAGAACTGCTTCTTATCCTTTTGCTTGGAGAAGCCATAGTTTAAATGAAACTGTGTCAGTCCTCAGTTTAGACTAAAAATCAATTCATTTAATGCCAGGATATTCTGGTATATGAATGTAAAATAAGGAAAGAGATAGATCTTTTCTTAAGTCTAAATATATCTTCATGAATAGAGGATTTGTTGAATTTCCACATATTATGCTCTCTATTAGGGATTAAATAAAAAATAGGAAGTGATATTTACCCTCAGGGAACAGGCTACGAAACCAAGTACACTAAGAGTCTCTCTGGGGTAAGTGGAAGGAACTGCATAGAAAATCTTGAGTTATTAGAAAAGACTTTCTTAGCAAGGTGATATCTGAACTTCAAACAGAAAGGCAAATAGGCTTAGCCAGGGTCCTTCCTATGACTATATAGGAAAAGAAAAGGACAGCCAGGGAAAGGGAACAGCTTGTTCAATGACCTGTGGCTCAAAAGAAAAACAAACAAAAAATGGGTTATGAACAGATTGTAAAGAAAAACAAAAACAAAAACAAAAAACCCCGGGTTATGAAAAGGTTATAAAAAAACATGGTTATACTCAGAGAACTAAGTTTTTTCACTCATGGTGATATCTAATTTTCTAAATGAATCCCTTAATCTGAAAGTGTTTCATTTCATCTAGCTAAACTCCACTAGACGTTATAGAATTATAAAGAGGTAAAATATTACTTGGCCTACATAAATCTTGAAATTCCAACATGGAGGTATTTATCAAGTAGATAGTATAATTCCAAAGTAACCACCAAAGTCTTCTTGGTTCTCTACACATCTTTGAACTTATATTTCAAAGCAATCTCAACCATTCAAATTATATCTATTGTTTCTTCCCTTCCTTGGTCTTGGTGAATAACCCTACCTTGTCAAACATACTCCAGATCTTGAGATCTGTTCATAACATTCCCAAACTTACTCTGCCATAAAGTTACATTGTTTTGACTTCCACCTTTCTTTAACTAGCTAGTGACATTAATAGGACAACCCCAAGATACATGAGGCAAACTGACAGAATTAAAGTCAAAAACAGGTAGTAGTACCATGGAAGAGGCTGTAAATGGAAGAGGACAAGGTAGTGGACATTTGTTATCCTTATTTCAATCTCCCTCACTTCTTTTGAGGTGTTGGGGATCAAGCCCAGGGATTGCACAGGTTAGGTGAGTGTTCTAACCCTGAATTATATCCTCAGCCCTGTTATTCTCCCTTCCCAAGAGCCTTTCTTAATACTTAATAAAAATGTATCTGTAGTGGTTGATTGATTATGTCAACTTGAGAAGTTTTGAAGCTTTACTAAACTTGGCTCAGCAATTGGTTCAGCAACTCTACACCCTATGGTGCAGATGAGCCACCCTAGGGTGGATCATCACTTAGATGATATAAGAGGGAAATGAGAAAGAACCGAGGACCTTCCGTTCACTGGGAAGAGCACTGGTCTTCACCTTCAGCTTGGACTTCATCTCCTGGCTTCTGGTGCAGGCTCTTCGGCTTCTGCCTTGGATCCTTCAGACTTCTGTCACAGACTCATCAGCCTCCTGGTATGGACTTGCACAGAGCTCTCCAGTGAACTCCAGACCTTGGTCTGATTCCTTCAGTCTCCAGTGTGCAGACACCCTCTGCATGCTTCCTCATACGACTCTTTTCCTGACCATCGTAAGCCAATCTTGTAACCTTTTTATATGTTTGTACATCTTGTGTCATATCTGTTCCTCTAGTAAAACCCTGACTGATACAGCATGATTAATCTGAATGTTTGGAAGTATATTTATTTTTCTCTGTTTTCTGATATGACTGATCATACCTTTTTTCATCCTCTGAAGTTTTGCATTAATTGAATAGTTTTTAAAGTAATTTTTATTGTAAGTATATTAGGCACACACAACATTTTCAGAAAGTAAAATTTCTAGGTAAAATTTAAATCAAACTTCCAGTTTCACCTAATTTAACTTGTTTTTTTTTATTGTTTGTTTTTCTCATGGCTCTGAGGCTGCAACAGAAGGTGGCAATGATTGCAAATTTCAGAATTCGCAGTTACCCTTTCAAGCCTTCGTTTAGCTGCTGCTTTGGTAGCTCTCTCTCTTAGGTAATGGTAAGTCGCTGGGATGGTCTGTCTTCCAACAGGTCTCTAAATGCTGCATTTTCTTCCCTTCCCTTTTTGTCATATCTCTGTCCTTCTTCTCCTTCCCTTCCTGTTCTCTTTCTTTCCCTTCCCCTCTTCTGTTTCCTTCCCTTTCTCTTTCCTTTTCTTCCTGTCTCTCCTTCTTTTTTTTGGTAAAATTGAGTTCTTCCACGAATATTCACAAACCTTGTCCACTGAGAGTGTTCTAGGTCACTGCTTGTGACATGGAAGATATTCTTTCCAACGGGACCAGAGGGACCTCCTTGCAGGCCTTGTCCACAGGGATTCATTCTGTTAGGATCTCCTCATCCCAGACACTTTCTGCAGTGCTGTCCCATTAAGATGGCTCAAGCTCCTGACTTTCAGGCCAGTGCATAGATTCTCTCTTGCCTCAGCCACATTCTTTCCTTCTCTGCTGTGACAGTCAGCTCCACCCAGCTTTTCAACTTCAAATTTTTCCAGTTTAGCAGCAGACACTAGCATCTATTTTTATTTATACTGTCAAAATTCAGAGGACAGACATAAATTCTTCCTAAATGTCAAGGGCTCCCAAGGCCTCTCTCATCAAACTGATGGGCAGACTAAGGCTAAAATGTTCTGCAGCTTGAAAGTCTCAGCTGGAGAGACTGATCTGGGGTCTCTTCTGCATGCATTTTGAATCTCTATAGATGGTCCCTGCACGCTCCTCTCAGGTGGTCAGACTGTGCTCTCCCTCTCATATGCACCATGCATGGCTGGTAGCAGTAGTTTGTATAGAGAAGTTCTGTCCATCTCTCGTTTATTTCTCTCTTTAAGAGCTCTTGTCTTCTGTGTTTATTGGACAGACTGAGTGAGGAAAACAGTTCAATGACCAAACTGTAAACCCTTCGGAATATCTCTTTGGTTACTCTTTGAAACACAGAGACACATGATATCCAATGCGATTGACAGCCACAGTGGAAGCAGGAGAAGGGGTCTCAGACACAAACACTGAAATCATAGTCTGGAAAGTCCATGACCTCCAGGATTTAAACCTCTAATTTCCACATCATTAGGAGGTCACAGGAGTCTAAGAACAAGGCCAAGGCAGTGAGGCTGTATGGCTCTGGGAAGCAGCTCTTTTACCAGCTCCTTAGGTTTATCCTGCATTTTAGTAACTGAGTAACTGGAAGCCCTGCCTACTCTTAATATCTTGGAATTGACATTTGAAGTGAAATCTCTACATTATAAAACACAATCTCTCATTTCATGTCTGTTGTATTTGAGCTACAGGGGAACCAATGTTCAACAGATGTTTGATAAATTCCAAAACTGAGTTTAAGCTACAGTCTTGGAAGAGGCACCAGCAAGGAGGCAGCAGGTGTAAAAGGAAAATGAATGAATGTGATAGACAGAAAATAAGAGTTTTATGAAACTTAGGCCCTTGATAGCAAAGAAGGTGAAAATGTAAAAGAGGGAAGTAGCCTTGTGTTTACTGATGGCTCCGGGGTGGGGTGGGGTGGGAATTCTAAGGAGGCTGAAAGCAAGAGAAGAAGGATAAGAAAGCACAGGAGGAAAGGCAGGAAATGAAAATGCCACGTGCAAACCACTGCAGAGAGGAATCACAGGAAGGCTAGAAGTTGGGTAGCAGCTAGATGAATGTACAGAACAAGAAAGCTTGCTTGAACTTTTTTGTTTTTAACAACTTTATGTGTATTGAAAGGCAGGGGGAGGAGTAGAGGTTGGTAGAAAGTACGTGGCTGGGCTGAGTGCTTTCCCTTGACATCTGGTAGAACTGTACCACGAGCTCATGCAGCTGGGGACACTGGTCTTCAGAGAGAGGAAGGCTGCTTCCCTTCCACGACCGGACAGGGCTCCCTTTATTTACTAGGGTTTGAAAGAGAGTGAATGTAAGCAACAGGAGTAACTTTAGCCAGTAAAACGTTATCTTCTGAGTTGAGGAGACAGCGAGGAAACTGCTGAGCATGGCAGAGGGGAAAGAGTGTGAGAGGTCTGGAATGTTCAGAATCAGGCGTATATGAAGGACCAAAGTACTAGGCTGCCGAGGAGGTTCCAGCTGCTATTGGATGCCAAATCTTGGCTAAGACTGGGACTTCTGAACACATCTGTATGCTCTGGGGCTTGGGGAAAGGAATGAAGTGGGAGATTTGATTTTGGAAAGGAAACTGACATAGCTGAATGGTTAGGCATAGCTAGGAGCAGAAAGGGGAAAAGAAAACCAGAACTGATTTTCTGAGGCAAAGGACTCCGAGGATGGACAGATACAGCCGGAGATTCTGAGTGATTCACGGACTCTCTTTATCCAGAAGGTAGATCCCCTAACTGTAAAGCGGGAGGAGGGATTGACTTAGGAGTTATTCTTTTGCAAAGAGATCAGGCCCTGTGGATGCTGAGGTCTCGGAGGGCCTGACTGCATCGTGACTGCTGTGGGGAGTCAGGAGGGAATAACACCGCCCGGGCTCGGCTTTGACCCGAAATGAGTTGCAACAGAGCTCTGCGCTGAAGGACTGAAAATGGAGAGCCCTGGAGCGGGGCAAGCGTGAAGCACACCCATATATGCAAGTACGTGTGTGTGTTCGTTTGTTTTGGAAAGCAAACATTTTGTTTTCAGCAAACAGCTTGTATCTTGTGCTTCCTTAATTTAAAAAAAAAAAAAAAAAGGAGGAAAGCACACACACAAAACAGCCCGTCACTACCGGCTTCACAGGGCGGCAAGACAGGCTCTTGAGTGTTTTCCAGTAACCGGCTCCCCGTGCTGGTTCTCACACGAGAAAGAAACTCGAAATAACAAAAGGTGCCCATGAAAGGTTCTTTTAGACTAAAATTTGGTGGAGATTAGAGAGGGCAGAAGTTCAAATGAGAGGGAGCCACTGCCAAGTAAGCAGGAATCTCAGCCAAGGGGAAGGAAAGGGAACCACTGGCTTCAAATACAAGTAACCATGGCGAGCCAAAAGTTCAATGCTAGAATCTGGTGAAGAAGGAGTATCACACAGAGCCACGATTGTTTATTCAAAGCGGGCCATGAGAGAACAGTTGTCTCCAATGGGTACTCACACAGCTTGGATTCAAAATTGTAAGTGCATTTTTAAAAGCATCCAGGACTTCTCCCTGACCCATTTGGTATGAAGCAAAAAGTAAAGAAAGCACAAAGTTTATTCTCAGTGTCTCTTGTGGGTTTAAGGCAGCTTTACATATGGAAAAGCATTTTGGTGTCAGCTGTTGAACTGGTTTCCTGCTATTCTGCTTTCAGTTGCCATTGGAAACTCTGGCTGGCTGTGTGGTAACATTGCCCCTTTCCCAAGGTTAGAAACCAGCACCCCTTTAATGGGGAGCAGAGCCTTTCTTTCTCTCCAAGTACATGTTGTGCTTTGCCCCTGTTTCCTAGTGAGGAGAAAAGCTTGCAAAGAGCAAAAGGACCGTGTGAATAAAGATGAAGCATTGAAATATAAGAGAAAGATAAGCCTGGTACAACATACCAAGAGGCTCCTCAATGGACAGAAATGCACCATCATGTAAATGCCAGTCCTTCTGGGCTGAATCTGCTGTGGTTACTGCTGCATAGAGTGGGGACAGAGGACTCTATCTCTCTTGTGTAAGTGAGATGACTTCTTTGGATCCCCTGAGCCTCTGGCATTTATGTAAAGCCTTTGTATCCCTTTGCCTGTGCATTTTTCTGAAGCAACGAGTCCATAATTTTCCTCAGATTACCAGAGTCGTCCATGATATCATTGCAAACTCATTAATAATCAATGAACTAAAAACTGTCACTAAATGAAATGCTTCGGCCACACCTGACTTATAGAGAAAATGCAACCCAGCGCTTTCCGTTGTGACAATGCAGCCATGTGGATAGTTCAAAAGTTCAGGGAAACTTTCCCCCTCATTAATAGACACGGCATAGTTGGGGAGAATATATTTCCAAGAAGAGAGACTACACTGCCCAGGTTGGGAGGGCTGGTGTTGCAGCAGGCAGATGGAAAAGAATGTGTCATGTCTGCATTCTTTCATGTCTTGAGCTCTGGGGGATTCTGAGTGAAACAAAGAGAATCTTCTATGCCCTCAAAGAGGGCAGAGGAGTGCTTCAGAAGTGAGTGTGATGATTTCACAGAGAATATAGAGGAAAAGGGAAAAGCCACAACATCCCATGGTCCAGGAAGGGAAAGTGTCCTAGCATCATGATCTAGCACTAAGAACAATCACCTGGAGTCAGACTGCTTGGCTTTGAAAGCTGGACTCTTAAGAAATACAAATAGCCATATGCTAGGTCCATATCATTCTTGTGGACAAGATTTCTTACCCTTAAAGTAGAATTACACTAGCACAATCTAGGCTCATTGCTAGCACTGCCATAACAAAATACCCAACTGGGTGGCTTAAATAACAAAAACTTATTTTCTCATGATTATCTGTAGTCTGAAAAGTCCAAGGTTTTAGCTGATTTGATTTATGGTGAGGGCTCTTTTCTTGGCTTGAGATGATGACCTTCTCAAGTGTAGGAAAGTGTAGCACTGACCTTTCCTTAGAGTATGGGTGTAGGAAAGCATACTCAAATGACCTTTCCTTAGAGTATGACACAAGCACAAATAATTATAGATAGATAGATGAAAGGTAGATTAGAGCTAGATAAGCAGATAAATGAGAGAGAGGAGAAATGATAGAGAGAGAGAATTCATACATACTAGCTCTGTCGGGGCTGTCTTCTTCCAGGAGCATTAATCCTACCAGTATCAAATTAGGGCCCCACCACTATGTACTCATTATTCATAATTACTTCTACAGCACTGTCTCCACATAAAGCCACACAGGAAGGTGGGGCTTCTACACTGAACTTAGGACACAAATACTCTATAATAGTCACTATTAACACATTCCCATTTGCTCTTTTGCCTGATTACTGAATGTTATTTTGACCGCAACATCAATACTTACAGCATTTTCACAGTCCTTTGCAGACACGCACAGAGAAGGAAAGCCTTTGTCAGTGGATACACATGATTCCAGCTAAGGTCAAAGAAAGTGACGCCCTGCTTTCTGGATTCAACTTTCAAGCAGTAAATAAGTGCTCTAATTAGTCCCACGGTTTCCACATTTTTGTTTTTCTCTGTTGGTGTATTCATTCTTTAAAATGGTCCCCTGTGTAGCATTGAACTGCTATTTTGGATTGTTAAGTTTGAAAAGAGTATGATATGCCTTAGAGAGAATAACTGTGCATAAGACCAGTGTAATTGGTCACCTATCCTATTGCAGGACACAATATCTCACCCTCATGATGAGGGAGGAGAGTTTTAAGTTTTGTTTTGGCCCGTAATTTCAGAGGTGTCAGTCCATGGTTGGCTGTCTTTGGTGCAAGAACCTCACAGAAGAAGGGCATGGCGGAGCAAAGCTGCTCCCTTCCTGGCAGCCAGGAAGCAGAACAGGTTGGGAAAAGCACCAGAGGAGGGGCCAGGAACTCCATGATCCCATCATCATAAGCTGGTTCAGGCAAGAGCTACACTGCCGTTGGTCATAAGTTGAACATAAACAAGCCAATATCATATACTATTAAAGTGTCTACAAATATAATCACACACAAAATAAGGTCATGTATTAATTGATGAAATGATTGTGTCCACAGGCACAGAGAAATATCACCTTTCATTTGTCATAGGAGTATTAGTTAATTCAGTATTCTTGGAAAAGTTATAGAACATGAGTACTGTAAATAATAAATACTGGTTGCATATGAATAACTAAATTAAGAATCAAATAACTGATTTATGCTTGTTACATGAAGCATATAATATGTACTACTTTACACTGATACTTTCGCTCATAGTTCAGTAGTTCAGACTGCTATAACAAATATCATGGTCTTGGTAGTTCAAAAAATATTTCTTTCCCTTTCACTATATCTGTTGTACCTTTTGGATCTTTTAAAGGAATGAAACTTCTCAAAAGGAAAGAAAAACTGGGATAGGGGAAAAGAGAAAGAAGGAAGGGAAAGATGTATATATACACAAGATACCTAAGATAATTGTACTACTACTTTCTATTAATTCTTTGGAAGGAACAATTAGTGCTTGTATTGTTTGATCAATTTTGCATGCCTGTATCTGATAATTTGATCAACTACTTTGAAGACAACAATATGTGATATAATAACCGTTATGTATTTCCTATCATCTTGCTTTGAAATTTTGTATAATTTATATATTTTTTCTCTCTTTAAAATAAAAATATAACACTTACTTTGCACAGTTTTGAAGACTGCAAGCCCCAGATTAAGGTAATGGATGGTTTTCTTCTGGGTTTTTAGGTGGTTTCAGTCTTATATCCCGACATGGGAAATAGGGAGGCAGGGAGGGAGGAGGAGGAGGAAGAGCAGGAGGAAGAGGAAGAGGAAAGACAGAGATTCTCTTATGTCTCTTATGAGACACTAATCTCATTTATGCAGACTACACCATTATGACCTAACTGTTTCCCCCAAAGACCTCATCTATTAAAACCATAACACTAGGAATTAAGGCTTCATCATATTAATTTCATGAGGGAAAAACATTCAAGTCATAGTAACTGATTAACTCAATAAACAGCCTCTATTATGTTTTCAGAATTACAATGGCAAAAAAACACATTCTACAATTGGAAGCAGCCATATAAACTATTATGAAAAGCACTTGTTAAAATGTTAGTTAAGATTTATCCTCTCCAAAAGATAGTGTATTAGCTGCTAGATTGTCTATCTCATCATCTCATTAGAAATATCCAGAGATGCTCAAATTTTAGCAGTGGATATGGCTTAGGTTGTATTAATTAGTTTACTCATTTTAAAATTTACATCATCTTCAGACATTCACTCTGCATATTTATCTGGTGAAGTAATTGCTCTAGGCATACCAAGATGAATACATTTTGTATATAGCTAAGTAAATAAATAAAGATATGGGAAAGGCAGTAGCTTGATGGCAAAATAATGAAAATATTAAAGGAGTGTAAAAATAGGGTTATTCCTTGATAAGTCTCTCAGGAATTTCCTGGGAAGTTTCTGGTCTTAAGACCACAGCGATGTTTGTGATTAGTTAGAAGCAAGTAGCATGAGGTTCAATAAGGAACATGAGGCAAGGGCCAAACTGCTCATCACAGAGCAGTAGGACTCTATTTTCCACATTGATTAGACTATACCATCTTCACTAACACAGCTTGACGGTTAGGAGCCCAAGTTCAGACCCAGACTTCCTGGCTTCAATATCAGTTTTTTCCTCTCCATGCTCTGTAGCTTTGAGCAAGTGACTTAATTTCTCTGTGCCTCAATTTCCTTCATATGCAAAATAAGAATAATGACAATGCTCTGTAACAGTGCTATGAGGATTAAATCAATAGTGGACAAGCAGTAGGATATAGTATGTTCTATTGCATTATTTCAAAAATTATTTGAATGTCCCACTCCAGATACATGGTAGATAAATAGGTGACTGACCATCAACAACTAATGATGAATAATTCTACAAATTACTGAATGAGTGAATGAGAAGTGAAAGGTCTTAGAAATTATCAGGTAGAGAGAATATATGGGGACAGGATTTTAAAAAGCTAATATGATAGTTAAGATATTTTCAACTGGCATTTCTCTCCATAAACAGTGTCTATGTACCAATCTGGTTAAAATAAAACCCAAATCACATGGTAGAGTATATTAAGAAGGAAGGGGTAAGATTTGGAGGAGTAGCATATAACCCCCAAATCTCAGTGACTTAGAAAAACACGAATGCGTTTTTTTCTCTAGCAAAATCTGATCAAAGAGTTCTCTGTTTCATCACTGACGAACTCAGGCTCTGTTTATCTTGTGACGCTACTATTTCAGAATGGGGAAGGGAATTTAACTGAGCTGTTAGAACATGTGTCACACGTTGTTTCTGACCACAGATTTATTCCTCGGGGGTCATCATGACCCAGTTGTAGTTGAGGGCTGAGAAATGTAGGAGCTACACACAGACAGCAGTGAAGCAGCTATCTTTACTACATATTGTATAGAACACCCTCAGTAATCTTATAGTAAGTATTTCCATCATATCTTTTGAATCTAATCATACTTACCTGGCAGGGGATATACCATGATCACAAATGTAATGAAGATTTGAGGCCTGTTAATACCATCAAATAACCGCTGGGCAGACATAGCAAACTTTCCTTGCTCAGTACACTTTATTTGGCTCTGTAAGGAAAATAAAAAAGTGTAGAATATAACTTTTATCCTCAACGAATGTACAGAGTGCACCTAAGGAAGCAAGAATAGAGATTCAAGAGTATATATAAGGCAATGTAGAATTAATTTCATCTGAGCCCTACAGATAAGGTTGTGCATTAGCTTGGGTTCACTAGAGGAAGAAATTTAGTATAAAATATATGTATGATTATATAAGGCTTTACTAGGTACTTGTACAGCATCACATGTAGAAGAGTCTCAATGACCATCTGCCTGAACAGAAGAAGAATGCAAAATAGCCATCTGCATGCTGAAGGGCCAGAAGGCCAGTCACGGTCACAGACCTGAAGCTCACTGCAGAGCCTGGTGCAACTCTGTGCTGGAAAGCTGAAGGATAGGACTTGGAAGGCTGAAGAAACAAGATGAAAGTCTATGGACCAATGTCCATTCTCCAGCCTTCTATGGAATATGTATTGTTCTATGGCATATGGGTTGTTTTTCTTCTAAGACAAAGGATGTTAATAATGTATGAGTTATTTTCTCTAGATATGTTTAATTGCAGCATTGGCACTTTGCGATAGATATGTGGGCTTGGGGTTACTGTTTGGGTACTTGTCTCTGAAAGTTTCACTGTCACTACTATGGACAATGGTGAAGGCCAGGGTTCCTCCAAAGGAAGCAAAGAGAAAACTTTCCTCTTTCTACTTTGTCCAAGATATAAGCCTATTATTTGTTGACAGCCACTTCTGGGGTAGGTCTCCCCTGGTCAGTTTGCAGCCTATGTGTCAACCAGCCACAGGCAGGCACACAAAGAGCTTTACTAATCCGCTAGGTGGTTCTTACTCAAATTGACCTATCGTAATCAACCATTTTAAGCAAGTCACTTAATCTTCAGCAGTATGTGTGTCTAAGTATAACTTCTGTTGTTATAACATCTAGGACTGCAAAATTTATAAAGAACAATGGTCTTATTTTGGTCCATGGTTTAGGGCCTGAGAATTAGCATCAGTGTGAACTCTGGTGAGGGCCTCGTGCAGCTTTAATCCATGGTAGAAAATTGAAGAGCATGTGAATGTGAGCAAAAGAGTTAAAACACATAGGCCACACTAACTTTAGGTTACTTTCATGGTAACTAATTCAGTTGCATAAAAACATAGGAAAAGTTGTAATTCATTCTCAGGAGCTCCAGCTGCATGACTCAAACTTAGAAGGTCTTCATACAACCTCTCAGTACCATTACATTGGGAATCAAGTCTTTACATAATTTTTGGTGGAGATAAGCCATATACAGTGTGTGTGTGTGTGTGTGTGTGTGTGTGTGTGTGTGTGTGTGTATGTGTGTGTGTGTATCTGTAATAACTTGAGTAACTCAAGAAGTACTACCTATTGTATTCCTTTTTGTATAACAAAAAGTACTCAATGAAAAAAGAACTTCTTTTATGTATGGGATAAAATAGCATGTTCACAGTTTTCCTTTTGGAAATCTATTGAATAGCAGACAAAAAGCAGAAGTGTTCATCTCAAAGTTTCTTTCTAGGTGCTGTGAATCTTGGTGTCTCTCATAAGTGACTTAGCATTGTCTCTCTCAGTGGAAACCCAGACCATGATAACTCAGGGCCTAAAATCCCAAGACCCTTCCTGTTGTGTTTCAGGGGAAAAATAATACCACAAAACCTATGTCTACAACACTGCATTAGCACTTGGCTAGGGATGCTCCCACAGTAGTAAGCAGCCCTAGATTTTATGCCTCACCCCTGCTGCCTACTGGTTCACATAGGGCACTTTCTCAAAGCTATAGCAGTTGGGATTAATTGTGCAACAGACCACATAAAATATGCAAGTGGCTAATGAGCTTTCCATTTTAGCAACCACCGCCCAAATTAGCAGCCTCCTAATCCTGGAGACAAATTTACCTTTTCCCAAGGCCATTGCTGAAAGCTACCAAATAACACTTTATTGAACTATTTCAAAATTACAGAGTAGGGGTTACTATCTGCTTAGTCTTTTGGAAGATTTGGATTACCAGTCTCAACTTAGAATAGCAGATGTCCCATCTCTTTTCCCAAGCCTTATCCAGCCTATATTAGAGACCCTGGGAACCAACTGAGGTGTTGACATTTATCCCTTGTACATTCTTGTTTCAGTCACTTCTGCATCACTGAGACACAACACCTAACACCCACGATTTAGGGAAAGAGGAGCCTGGTGTGGTGGTACATGCCTATAATCCCAGCCAGCGGACAACTGAAGCAGGGGATTGCCGTGAGTTCAAGCCCAGCCTGATGGCCCAGCAAGGCCTTGTCTCAAAAAATGAATGAATGAATAAATAAATAAATAAATGCAAGAAAGGATTTAAAAAAATTCTCCATAGTTTATAGAGCTTTCAGTCCATAGTCTGCTGGCTCCCAGGCAGGAAAACATAACAGTGGAAAAGCTGCTTCCCTCATGGCAGCTGGGAAGCAAAGAGAGAAGGCAGGAGTTGGGCAGGGAGATAAAACTGTCCAGGCCATCCTCCTCCTGCCCTTGGGAACATTCTCCTCTGACCAGACCTCTCCTCCCAGCACCAAGCCAGCTATACTGCCCGTGTAATCCCATCACCTTACAAACACATGAGGCCTTTGGGCGCCGTTTCAGATCCCTAACAATTCTTGTCTGTGTTAAAGGAGGTCTGACTGAAAGTTCTTACTGTCTGGTACCATACTACTGATTTCAACACACAATTGTGGATCCCTTTTTACTTGGCAAATATTCTCCACTATTATGAATAACCATACCCTCCTACCATCTCTCTCAGAGCACAGAAGCAAATAGAAAAGAATCCTATCATTTCACTGTACAAAGCCGTCCCGGGCTCTGTTCATCAGAGAGTTTAGTTGTGCTGAGTAATTCTCCATAGACACGACTGATAAAAGAGGGGATTATTACCCATCTGTTTACCCTCTTGGCTTTTGTCCAGCTCTTATTGTCTTTCCAAGCTGAGTGCATCTGATTGCTTTAGCGATACAGGAAGACATCACCAGATATAAGCACATTCCCAGGACCTGGGAGTCTCTGGCCATACTGAGGCAGAGTGACACAGAATGTTTTTCTTTGGAGCATTTCAGCACGCTGAGGCTAAAATAAGATGTTGAAAGTCAAGGCCGTGACATCTGTGGCTGGGAAAAGGCCAACACGGATCATTTTATCTTCTGCTGTATACATGCAATCCATTCATCACCAGGCATCAAGATCTCGACTCAGCAACCAGGAAAGGCCCAGAGAGCAGAGCCTGGTCTCTGCTGTCAGGATTGCTGTTTATATTAGTTTGCTTGTTTTTTCTTCTCAATCTCATGGAAAGCTCTCTCAGGCCTGAACAGAACTTCGCGAGGATATTTGTGTCAAAAAGACAAATTTAAACAGGAGTTGGACAAGAAAGAAAAGAGACTTAAGAGTATTATTTCTGACTTCCAGGTTGTAGAATTCATAAGCAATTCCTTTTTTTGGGAAATGGGTCAGATTGCCAAACTGTATAAACTAAACCAGAAAATAAAATATATTTTTTTATCAGAACACTTCCATTTAAACCCCATGTGAAGGGCTCATCAGCAATTCTCTTTTAACTCTCTGTTCTTTGCAGCTTGAGCAGAATTCTAGTGAAAACATTTTCATTGGTGAAAATTACCTTTTGTTTACTTTGTGAAGTCTACCAGTCTTTCTATGGGCATTATTACTGATTGGAAATTGTATCTATGATTAGTGTTTTCATCTCACAGTCTTATCGCCAAGAGATGTGAAAGGTAAGTGATCCCCGGAGGTGCTGGAGAGTCAAGGTTCGATTCAAGGCTGTGAAACTAAACTTCTACGTCCTTTCCATGTTAGAGCTTCTGTTACCTCTTGGATAAGATGATACAGTTGGACAACATTATTTTCTGAAGTCTTCCTGTTCAAAACGTCTCTTTTCCTCCAAAGCATTTGCTTCCAGTAGCATTTAAGCTACACACTAACCATTTTTCTGTATTAATTTTACAGCTCTCCTAGAAATGAGTTTATCTGTCTTCATAAATGTAACAGAGACTAAAATGGAGGAAGTGACATGACCTCACCGCTTTAAAGACACACTATGCTGAGAAACTTCTGGACTGTGTTCCTAATCTAGTTTTACTTATACCTCTGTTTGACTAAAGACTTGGCTCAGAAAGAAGATGTTTATTATTAGCTCATTTCCCACTCCACCTATTTCCACTGAAGAATGCACTGCAGTGGTGCATGTACTTTGTAATTTATGTTTAATCTCTGTGACACCACCATGACTGGGATTTCAGAGCATTTTCAAAACATCCTTGTTTTCGTACAATGAATTGTTTTGATACTACCCATTTTCAAGGTGCCTGAAGCACGCTCACAATGAGTCATCATGATCTGACATAACAGCGACCAGCGCCACCAGGATACACACCCAGACTTTCCTATTGGGATCTGGCTTTCCCTTTCAGACTTAAAGAACTGGCTTCAACCTGCACGTCTTCAGGGCCTGAGAGAAATATGTAATAAATTATAAACACCTTACTTTGGATTTCTGATCTTCTGAAGTTCTACATGATGATATTACATTTGTATTTACATTTCTAAAGAATTAAGGGATGGAGATAGTAATATATGTTTGTCTCTTCCATTACATATTACAATATCATATTAGATGCCTTATAAACTCTTTTCTAATGCTTCCCAGCAGTCTTTGAAGTAGGTAGTGTTATGTCATGCTACAGATAAGGCATAAAGGCTTGGAGATACTTTGGAAATTTCTGAGCATTATACAACAATGAAATAAAGAAACTAGACCTGAACTCCTATCTATTTAGTTACCAAATGTATATAGAGGATTTGTGATTCTTTTATTTCAAAATTGTTTGCTGTATATACTTTGTAGTTTACATTCAGTGTTTCAATATCTAAGAGTTTAATTTCAATTTTTCTACCATGGAATCATCCACAAAGATGTTTAGATCTTTTAAAGTTTGGTCTTCCATGCTCTTGTGATTCACAAAGAAGATCAAGGTGCTACAGATATTTTTACATCTAACAGGAGGTGTTTGCTGAGTCAACAATAAAGGCCTATAACTCATGAGTTCTTCCCTGATGAAGAGCACGTTTGCCTTATACTTTTCATGAAAAATGAGGGACACAGTTCTTCTTTTCTCTCCCATTCGATTCCATCCATCCATCTATCCATCCATCCAGATTTTATTTTTAGAGCAGTTTTATGTTCACAACAAAATGGAGAGGGATGTGCAGAGATTTCCAAAATGCCCTCTATTCTCACATATTAAGTCTCTCTTATAACCAATATTCTCTATCAAAGTGTTATGTGTTACAATTGGTAAATCTACAATAACACTTTACCTCCTAAATCCGTAAGTTACATTGTTTTATTCTTGCTGTTGTACATTCCATGCTTTGAGACAAATTTATAAGGACACTCATCTACCACTACAACATTCTACAGAGTACTTTCACTCCCTTAAAAATCTTGACCGCCCCTTTCACCTGCTCATTGCTTCCTCCCCAACCCTAGTAAATCCTGATGGTATTATTATCTCTGTAGTCTTCCTCCTTGTAAAATGTTGCATCATAGTTGCAGTCATTTTCAGGTTGGCTTCCTTCAATAATAAGATGTAGTCGAGGTTTTTCTTTTTGTCTTTTTATGGTTTAGTAGCTCATTTCTGCTTGATCCTGAAGAGTATTTCACTGGCTGAATATACTACAGTTTATTCATTCCCCTATAGTAGGACATCTTGGTTGTTTTTAAATTTTGGCAGTTATGAACAAAACTATTGTAAACATCTTTGACCAGGTTTTATATGGACATAATTTTTTACTCTACTGGGTAAATACTAAGGAATACGATTGCTAGATGTATGGTAAGAACATGTCAGTTTTATAAGAAACTTATGAATGTCTTCTAAATTGGGTATTCAAATTGTATTTCCACCAACAACGAGAGCGTCTGCTGCTCAACATCACTGTCCACATTTGCTGCTGTGAATATCAATACTTAAGATTATGGACCACTGACTGGGTGTGTGGTCACGTCTTCTACTTATTTCACTTAGAATGCTTCTGATGATAAAAAAAAAGGAGAGGATTTTTTTCATATGTTTATTTACTATTTATTTATCTTTGGTAAGCTTTCTGTCAATGTTTTTTGGGCCATTTTATATCAAATTGGTTCCTTTATTTTGCTGAGTTTTGAAGTTCTTTGTGTACTTTGAATAATAATCCTTTATCATTTGTAACTTTTGCAAATATCTTCTCTCAATCAATGGCTTATTTTCTTTTCTGTTGCCATTGTATCTCAGAGACACAAAGTTTTTGTTCTTGTCATCGCTGAAGTCTGTCCATTAGTTTTTCTTTCATGGATTGTGCCTTTGGTGTTTTATTTAAAAGTCATCATTAGGCTCATGATATCTAGATTTTCCATTATTTTATCTTCTAAGAGTTTTATAGTTTTGTAATACACATTTAGGTGTATGGTTCAATTTTATTTAATTTTGTAAAGAGTGCAAAATTTTTCTTTTTTGTTTTGCAATTAAATATCTAATTACTCCAGCACTATTTGTTCAAAAGACTATCTTTTCTCCATAATAGTCTTTGCTCTCAGCAAAATCGGTTGCCTATATTTGTGTAGGTCCACTTCTGAAATCTCTATTCTGTTCCATTGAATTTTTTTAACTTTAAAAATGTATTGCAATAGAATAGTCATTGTTATGAACCCCCCTCAATCATGACCCCTCCCTTGGAACACATTTATCTTGTCATTCTTGCTAGCCCCCTCTTTCTCTCCCTTCCCTCCAGGTGTTAATTCCCTTCTCATTTCCAAAAGGTCTGTCTCCCTAATTTCTAGTATCTAGCTTTTATTTTGCTTTTTATTTATGTTTTAGTTTTCTTCATTTAAGAAAACCCATGTGATATGTAGTTTGCGTATCTTATTTCATTTACTATTATAGTCTCAAGGTGCAACCATTTTCCTACAAACGACTCAGATTTATCCTTCTTTATTGTAATGTAGTAGGTCATTGTGTATAAATGCCACAAGTTCGTTATCCATCTGATGATTGACATGTAGGCCATTTCCAAAACTTAGTCATTAGGAACTCTGCTGCTAGAAACATGGAAATGTTTTTATTACTGTAATATGTAATTTTATAATTATCTTTGAGGATGATACCTAGAAGAGGAATACGGTACTGATGGAATATCTGGTTTTAGTTTTGTGAGGAATCTCCATGTTCATTTCCATAGTGGTTTTACTAGTTTACATTCTCACCAACAATGTAAAAATTTCCTTTTCTCTACAGCCTTACCAGCATTTGTTATTATTATGTGATTTCTTGTTAATAGCCATTATTTCTAGAGTAAGATGGACTCTTAGTATTGTTTTCATTTTCATTTTTCAAATGGCCAGAGATATTGAACAGTTTAAATGTATTTATTGGTCATTTGTACTTCTGACAAGTATTTATTCATTTTAGTTGCTCATTTTTTGTTAGATCTTTTGTTTTTATTAATCCATTCTTTATCTAATGTACAATTATCTCTATCTCTGTAGCTTTAGAGTACATTGTGAAATCAAGTATACCAGTTCTCTTTATTATTATCTTAGCAATTTTGTGTCTTTGCTTCTCTGTACGAACTTTAGGGTAAGTTTCTGGTGGGGATTGCATTAAATATAGATAGAGGTCAAGGTGAGAAAATCTGTCATCTTGAAAATATTCAACTTTTCTATTTATGAACATGAAACATCTCTCCACTAATTTGATTCTTCTTTTATTTCATTTATCACAGTGTGAGTTTTCCTTCCATAGTTCTTGTACACAATTTGGTAGATTTATACCAAAGTATTTCATTGTTGGGTTCCTCATAGAAATGCTTTTGTGCTTTTAATATTGAATTCTACTTGTTTCTTGCTATCATATAGGGAAGTGATTGACATTTGTATATTAATCTTGAAGCTTGCAACTTTTCTATTCTTGCTTATTTGTTTCAGGAGAATTTTTGTTTGCTTGATTACATTTTGTTTTGATTTGACAGCATTTCTAAATTTTTATATAGGTAATTATGTCATGTATAAATAAAACCAATTTTATTTTCTTTCCCAATCTCAATATTTTTCTATCTTTTCCTAGTATTTCTAGTTTTAGATAGTATATCCAGTATAATATTGAAAAGAGTTGTTAGAGGATATTCTTACCTATCATTGATCTTCAAATGACAAATCTTGGGCTGGAGGTACAGCTCAGTGGGCTAAGTGCTTGCCGCTAAGCACTAGGGCCCTGAGTTCAATCCCCGGTCCCGGAAAAAAAAAACAAATGACAAATCTTTCAAGTTTCTCACCATTTAATTTGATGTTGGTTGTAAGGTTTTATAGATATTCTCTACAAGTTAAACAAATTTGAGTGTCTTTAATCATAAATGGGTGTTGGATTTCATATAATGTCTTCTCTTCATGTATTATCCTATTAATGTGGCAAATTACATCCACTGATCTTTGAGTGTTTACTCAGCCTCACATAAATCTTATTTGGTGAGAGTACGTAACTCTTATTATGTACTATCAATATTGGATAGTATTGATTTATGTACTTCAATATTGGATTTGATTTCCTATGATATGTACATAGGGGATTGTGTCTTTATTTCATAAGAGATATTGTTCTATAATTTTCACATTTCTTTTTCTAGTTTTGGTATGAGGGTGATCCTTCTTCTATCTTTTGAATTATAGGAAATTTTTATACTATTTCTTAAATGATTGGTAGAATTCACCAGTGAGCCATCTGGGCCTCATGTTTTTTGTTGGAAGGTTATTAATTATTGATTTATTTTTAAAACAGAGAAAGACTTACTTAGATTAATTCTTCTCATGGGATTTTTGGTAATGTATCTCTCAAGTGATTGGAATATTTCAATTAAGATGCCAAATCTGTGGGGAAAGAATTATTCATACTTTTTCTTTATGATACCTTTAATATCCATAGTATATGTAGTGCTATCTTCTTTTATTTTTGGTGTTTTAATTCATTTCCTTTCTCTTTTTTCATGGTTTTTAGTAGAGACTTATCTAATTCTATTGGTATTTTCAAAGAACTAGCTTTGGATTTTATTCCTTTTCCTTACGGGTTTGATGTTTTCAATTTCACTAACCACTACTCTAATCATTTAAATTTATTTTTCTTGCTTAGTTCGGATTTAACAGGCTTTTTTGTCTGTTTCCCAGAGGGGAAAGCACAGATCACAGATTATTTTCTAATACACGTACTTGATTCTATAAATTTTCCTCTAAACTCTGCCTTTGCTCTACCCCACGAATTTCAATGAGTTGTTTTATAATTTTTAGTTTCATTTAGTTCAAAATTCTTTTAAAGTTCTCTTGAGATCTCTTCATTATCTTATGCATTATTTATAAGTGTATTTAATTGCTACATATTTGGGGATTTTTTCACGTATCTTTCTGTTACTGATTTCTAATTCAATTCCTTGTAGTCTGAGAGCACATGTTGCATATTTCCATCTTTTTAAATTTATCTAAAATCATGTTTTCTAGCCCAGGGTGTAGCCTATCTTTGTGACTATTCCATATGATCTTGAGAATAATGTGTCGCCTGCTGTTGTTGGATAAAGTAATACATAGATGTTGATTATACTCAGGTGATTCTGGTATTGTCGGCTTCGACTATGTCCTTACTAATTTTCTGCCTGCTGGCTCTGCCCATTCCCAGTAGAGAGGTGCTGCTCTCTTCAACTATGTTAGTAGGTTCATTTTTTTCTCCCTGTATTTCTATTGGTTTTCCCTCACTTTGTTTGGCATTCTGTTATTAGGTACATTCACATTAAAGATCATTATTTTTGTAGAATTGACTGCTTTACTGTTACACTTTTTTGTCCTTGACAGTTTATTTCCTTGAAATCTGCTATACCTGAATTTAATTTAAATACTCCTGTTATTTTTTAATTAATGTAATTATGATATATTTTTCTCCCTCTATTTACTCTACCCTGTACAGTTTGTAATAGCTAAATCCTGGAAATGGCCCAAATTCCCATCAGCTGATGAATGGATAAAGATGTGTGTGTATTTTATGTATAGTGGAGTACTACTCTCCCATAAAGAAGGATAAACTTGAGACATTTCTTGGTAAATGGATACACCTTGAGACCATACTCTTAAATGAAATAAATCAGACATACATGTTCAAATATTACTGAGTTTATTTGACGTGAAACACTAAAAGTGTAAATGAGGACCAAAGTGTATAACAGATATTGTGAAATGAGAAGAAAATATTCAAATGGGAAGGGGAACCAAGGAGGAAAGAAGGAAAGGAATAAAGGGGAAAGAAAAGAAGGAAAAAAAATCAAAACAAAGCCTTTGTAAATACAGAGGGAAACAGGGGTTGAAGGGAGGGGAGGGCAATAGCAGAAATAGAAGGATCATGATCTGTCATGTACAGGTACAAATTCCTTATGATGAGTGTGATCATAAAATTAATTAATAAAATTAATTAATAAAATTAATTCAATTTTTTGAAAAATAAAAACAAGTACAATCAACATTTAAAATAATAAAGTGAGAGGTGAAGTTTGCAGAATTTTTTTTCTATCTTGGACACAGTTTTTATAATGTGCAATTGCATGTCAATAAAATATTTGTAACTGTTTTCTATTTATTTTTTCTGATTTGTTTATATTTTTGTCTCCCATTATTTCCCTTCCATGGTTTTAATGGAGCATCATATATGATTTCCTTTTCTTTCTTCTCTTAACATATCAGCTATATCTGTTTTTAGTGGTTACCCCCAAGAGTTTGCAGTAGACATTTAAAATAAATCCAAGTCCACAGATAGCACTGTACTACTTCACTGGTGGTGCAATTACCCTATAATGGCAAACTAATACTAAATCCTCCCTCCCATCTCTTATATCAACATCATTTTTTTTTACTTATAATAATGTATAAATATACATAAACCAATAATCGTTATGGTTGGAATGTATGTGCCCCCTCTGCATTTTTAAAATTTAGTGTCCAGTGTGGTAGCATTATGAGTTGGGAGTCTTTAAAAGGTAATTAAGTCATGAAGGCAGATCACTCAGGAATGGGACAAAGGTCCTAATAAAAGTGCTAGCTAGGATTGAACACAGCTCTTGAATTTTTTCTTTAGATGGAAATTTCTAGATACCTGCAGAGGACAGGCTTCCTGTGTTTGGGGGAGAGGACAGTTGTAGGCAATGATGAGGCATGGGACAAGGTCTTGGAGCACTCTCTCTCCCCTCCTTGAACCAGCCTACTGTCCTGCCGGAGCTGGGAACGTTGCTTTTTGACCTCTGGATCCTCTTCCAGTATGGCTATGGACTGTGCTGAGGGACCAGGACTCTGAGTCTTAGACTAGGAGATGCTAAGAATGTGGAGGCCAAATCAGACACTGACTATTCCTTAGGCATTTCCACAACAATGTCAGAATTGAACACATTGGCCAACTAATGCTGAAATTTACTACTAATAAAAGAGTGGTTGTGTAATTCTTAATGGTGAACACAATTCCTCTTCTGCCAGTCAC
This sequence comes from Dinomys branickii, assembly GCA_004027595.1. Taxonomy (NCBI): domain Eukaryota; kingdom Metazoa; phylum Chordata; class Mammalia; order Rodentia; family Dinomyidae; genus Dinomys; species Dinomys branickii. Next base: position 45,159 of record PVLD010004747.1, read on the forward strand.
CTTCTACCCCTTGAGAACAGGGTATTTCTGGCCTCCACAGGAGGCAGCAAGAAACCCTTCACCAAGTAAAAGTGTCCTAATCTTGGATTTCCAGCACTCACAATCATGAGCAGTAAATTTTATTTCCTGATGGATTACCTAGCCTGTGGTATTCTGTTATGGCAGCACAAATTGGACAAAGGCACTAATCAAATTCATTATTTCTTTTGTTATTTTAAATAAACTTGTCTGCCAGACTAATTAAGAAACAGGAAGTTTTCATTCTGTGTTAACTTGTTTCTTCACCCATACTTTTCCTTTCTTTATGTAGATCTAAGCTTCTGACCAACATTATTTTTCTTGCCTTTTTTAAAAAATTTCTTACCAGGCACATCTACTAGCAACAAATTTTCTAACTTTTCCTTTTCTGAGAGGTAGTCTTTATTTCTCCTTCACTTTCAAAGTATAATTTTATAGGATGTTGAATTCTAGATTGCTCTTTTTTTATTTATATATCTTTTTCTCTCTCAGTACTATATACCTCTTCTACTTTTTTCTTGTTGTCGTGGTTTTTAAGGCATAATCAGGTTTAATTCTTTTCTATTCTTTTGTATACATAAAGTGGTTTTCCCCTGAAATTTTTCAGTTTTTCTTCTGTTTTTTTCTTTTGGTAGTTTAAACATCCTGTGCTTCAGACATAGTTACTTTTGTTTGTGTGTTTGCTGGGATTTATCCTGCTTATTGTTCTCCTAACTTTCTGGAACTGTGGTTTTTCTGAGACTAACTTGCAGAAATTATCATTCATTGTTTCAAATATTTCTCTTGTTTTTTTCTCCTTCTGACATTTTCATTATATGGATGTTACTCCTTGAGGAATTGTCTCACAACCCTTGAATATTTGGCTCATTTTTACAATATTTCTTCTGTTTGAGTTTTTGGCTTTTGAAGTTTCTATTGTTACACCATTAAAATCAGAGACTTTTCCTCAGCCCTGGAAAGGCTAATAATCAGTGCATCAAACCTACTATTCATTTAGGTGCAATCTTTTCATAACTTTAGTATTTCTTTTGGTTCTGTCTTAGATTTCCATATCTTTGCATGCACTGCCCATTTTTCTTCCATGCTGTCTACTTTAGCTATTAGGAACTTCACAATATTAATCATGGATTTGATAATTCCAGCATCCCTGCTATATCCTGTACTTGCTCTAAGTCTTCGAGTTGAATTGTTTTGTCTTCTAGAGTATCTTGTACTTTTTGTTTTGATATCTGAATGTGATTGATGCTCTAAGTAGAAGGTACTTCCATAAATAGGCATTCAGTAATATGTGTGAGTAGGGGGTGGGGGAGGAATATGTTCTGTGGTCCTATTATTCTCAGTCTTGTAGTGAGCCTTTGTGTCTGGACTGTGAATTTTACACATGCTTCTAAGTTTGTTATGCCCCTCCTTCGATGAGTCAGAATGGCCAGGTTAGGCTAGAATTCAACACTTTTTTTTATTGTTGTTGTTGAAGGGTAGAGCTGTCTGAAGTTGAGCATTTTCTTCCCCTCAGCCAGGTGATAATAACATGCCAACAAGGCAAGCTGTCAGTAATTTTTCTGTGGGAACTTGTCAGGATATTTACTGCGGGAACTTGTTTAAGCTCCTGGATATAAATCTCAAAAACATTTGAGGGTCCTCTATGACTGTGTTTCCTGAAATTTTTAGAATTGCTTTCACTGGGCCTTTAGCAGTTCATCAACAAAAGGTCAGGTGCCCCTGCATGGTATTGATGCCTCTGAAGGTTCTGCTCACAAGCCTCTCCAAGAAGCCATGCCTTCCTACTTTTGCCTGTTTCTCCAGCCCTGGGGCAGTGGTTTTCCTCCTTGTCACTCCATAGATCCAAGAAGAGTTTTGGATATTTCAGTCTATTCAACATTTTACTGATGGTTGAGTTAAAGTGGTTACTTCCAGGCTCATCACAAGTATAACTGGATAGCAGTATAATTCTTATGAACCCAAACAAGCATAGAAGACTTTTTGGTGGAAAATAACTGCTGAGTTCTTGTGAACATATTGCATCAGTTTAATAATTTAATTTTTAAAATATTCATAAAAGAGACTACAGGATTTTTTCTATCCTTAGTACAGTTTTTATGATATACAATTGCACATCAGTAAAATATAAATTTAGAGACTAAAATCCTCATCAACAGACCTATGTGGAACTTTCATGCTAGACTATAGAAAGTCAACATCAAAGGCAGCCTACAAACTGTGTGCACATTCAGAACACTAACGATCCCAGGCTTGTCATTTTGTAAAGTGCCCACATGCATTATCACAAACAAAACATCCTCAGCGATAACTATGACAGCATGCTCGCGGGAAAGAGAAATTTAGACTCTGCCTAAGGAAACATCCCTTGTTTTGTGTCATTGAATATTCAGAGTTAATATTCTTCGTACTCTTATTTACTTTCATTTAAAAAATACTCTAGTTATAATACCTATCTCTAAAAGATAATAATTTCTTATTATTGACAAGATCTCACATGTATAAGAAAAATTGTTTGCAGATTTTCAGTATGTCATGTTCCAGTGCTGGGGCATTTTTGGGGGGGTCTTCTACTTTTTCAGTACTGACACTTGTACTGCAGATATACAAGGACCTTCTATGATCTGGAATTATTCTAAAGGCTCAGTATTTGGAAGCTGTTCTTTCAAACACAATGTACTTTATTTCCTCTTAACAGTCTCTAGTTGTGTATCTGAGTTGTGTAGAACAGAATTGTTGGCACTCATTTTAAGTGATTACCCAAGGCAAATGTTCACTTCTTGCTATTTCTCAGAGATGATAATACACTGATCTTTTTAAAGAAAAAGTTATAAAGGGAAAATGTGAAATTTGTTTAAATCTAGATTCCTATTGGTGATTTGATAGTGGTATTTGCTCTTTATGGTGCTAGGAACAAGAAAACACAGGCTTTGAAATATTTTGAAGGTAGTTTTTTTTTTGTTTTTTTTTTCGGTACTGGGGATCGAACTCAGGACTCTGCGCTTGCTAGGCAAGCGCTTATTCCACTGAGCTATATGCCCAGCCCCGAAGGTAGTTTTTTACTGGTAGAAAAATCTTCACAGCAAAAGACCTAGTTCATAAATAGGAGTTAGAAGCCCATTTAAGAATGAAATAAATAGCACCTTATTCTTTAATGCATTATGGACAATCCAAAGTAAAATACAGAGTCCCTCAGTATTTCTGAAACTCAACTACACATTAGAGTCATGTGGGGAATATTACAAGCCTGTTATTTTGGGGGCCTCTCTTTACCTGCTAGGTTTTAGTTAAAATTTTCTGAGGTGGGGCTCAGGGTTGTAGTTGTAAAGTTTGCCCTATTGAGTGTAATTTATAGGAAACCTTGAGAACTATTACAACCTTAGACAGCTCTCCTCAGAGGACAGAACAGAGATGGAAGCCACAAACGTCCACATCAGCAAGCATGAGAGAGGAACAGAGGCAAAGGACAGGAAACGTCAGCTTGGTGTAAATACCTGAACAATCCTTGGAAATTAATATTACTTTCTGTCCCTGCTCCATGGCAATAACATGGCATAGCATGACCTTGCCTTGGTGTTGAATAAATCTCTAATGTCAGAACCGCTCCAATATCTCAGTTTCATAGCCTTAGGAGAAGGCAGGTTAAAGGTTAGTAATACCACTCCCCACATTAATGCACTGAATGAGGAGTGAAAGGTGAGGTTTAAGTTGGTGCTGAGGTTGAGAAATAAAAAATGAGAGTAAAAAATGTGTACTTAAAAATTTCACTCCTCCTTCCTCCAATTTATACATTGCGAATAACCTCCATTCCTTCTCTACCAGTGGATCCCTATTGGTGGGTGACTCTGTTCTGGTCCCTCTTCCTCTCTTCTCCTTTTGGAAAAATTTTCTACCCATCTGTTGTGGTTTGGGACTTATTGCAAGGGAGAATAATATAATACAGGACATATATTTTATAATATTATTTATAAAGGTCACCCAAAGAATGATATACAAAAGTGCAGGAAATCTGTCCACACACTAAAGACCAGAGAATCTAGCTGAGGGCCTGGATCCCATGGAAATGTCCTGTATGAGTCCAGCTAAAGACCTAGAGCCCTTAACAATATCTTCCATGAATCCAACTTGAGGCCCACAGCCCACAACAATATCTCATGCAGGACTGTCTCACAGATCTGCTCTGGGAAGGCCCAAAGATCAGTGGTGGAATCAAGGAAGTCTGTGCCGGCAGGATGAAGGGTCTGTGCTAGCAGGCTGAGGGATATGCTCTGCAGCTGGGAAGCAGTGTGCGAAATAAGAACCACAGCTCCCTTGAAAATTACCACAGCCATCCTCAGCAACAGTGAGGTCCTGAGCTCCTCGATGGTAAAGACAGCTGAGTTCCGATCAGGAAAGCCCATGCCGCACGCTTCTCCAGAAGACTGGCAGTGCATCATCTTCCCCTCCAGGGCCAGGAAGCAATGCTCAAAGTGAGGACCAGAGCTACCCCAACATGAACTGAAGCTATTCTCAATGCCAACAAGATCCTGAGCTCCTTGGAAGATGAAAACAGATGAGCTCTTCAAGAAAGACGGCATGACAAACTCCTCCAACAGAACCAACAGCTTCTTACAGCTTCTACCAGCTCCCAATAGCCATTCTCAATTCTCAACAGCCTCTCTTTTTCTTCTCCAGTTCTGCCTCTTATGCTGCTGGCCACAGTCCCCAGGTGGGCCTCTCACACCCAGCACCACGCTTACTCAGTTCAGTTGGGGGGTATAAATTTGACCACCAGTTGTCAATCCACAACACCATCTTTATTTTGTTCTCTTTAAACATTCTGATTGCAATTAAGAAAATAAATATATTTCTTACAATTTCTTTGATCAGTCTGAAACGCTGCATACGTACTGAGCATGCTGCACAGCCCCATTTTGTCTACTGTCTTTTCCAACACCACGTTCACTGGCCCATTTCTATAGTGTTTCTCTTATTTAAGCTCACTGATTTGTTGCTAAAATTTCTCATTTAACTCTAATCAAACAGTCTAGAGGAAAGAGCTGTGCCTTTCTAGAAGCAGGTAATCTGGGCACCTGAAGAATTAGATGCTATGAAACACAACATGTTTGTGAGACCAAAACCTGAGCTTGCCTTAAACAAAATATTAATAAAATGGGAATAATAATGTCTGCTTGTAAATTGTTTTAGAATTTACCATGAAATAATGAGTTCCAAGCTGCTGCCACACATCAGCACATTCCGAATTTTAGAATCAACATCCCCTGTATTCTTTAAGGGCAAGTTGCTCATCCAGATGGTTACAATTATTTAATATTTCAGGCTTGGAACATATGGGACCTATTCCCAGAATCCCAAAGAAAGAAAGGTGTGAAGTTTTTCTTAATTTTCAGAATTACTCAAGAGCCTTTTACAAAATTTGTACCTAGGTCTATATAATTTATTATTGACAAAATATTAGAAACTCTTTAACTCAGAAACAAAAATTTCATGAATGGATTTCAGAGGTGCAGTTTTACTGATGAAATATGGATTACATTGAGGATATTAATATCCACCTCAGGAAAACTTCATCCTAGCCTTACACCTACCTCTGACTGCCCTTTGAAACAGACTTTATTTTTACAGGAAATTTTGGGTTGCAGCAAATGTGAGCAGGAAGGACTGCCACACATGCACAGGCCTCCCCACATCACCAAGCACCGGAGTGGTAGATCAGTTATAAGCAATGGGCTCTGCACTGACACCTTAGATCATGTGAAGACCATAGTTTATTTTTGATGCTGTGCATTCTATGGGTTTGGACAAATGTACAATGAAACCCGTTCCCTGCCACAGACTAGCTCCACTACCATGAACATCTTCTGTGGTCTGCCAGCTCATCCCTCCCTTCCTCTGAACCATAGCAACTCTCAATCTCTTTTTGCCGCTATACTTTGACCTTTTCTAGAATGTCATATAGTTGCATCATGCTGTATGTAGCCTTCTCAGATGGGCTTCTTTCTCTTTCTAGTATGCATTTAAATTTCTGCCTTGTCTTTTCATGGCTTGGTAACTCCTTTGTTTTTAGTCCTAGATAATGTTTCACTAACTGAGTGTATTAATAGTAAATTTATTCACATACTGAAAGACATCTTGGTTGCTTCCAAGTTTTAACAAACCATGTATAGATTTTTATTTGGACATAAGTTTTTAGCTCATATGAGGAAATATTATGAAATACTACTGCTAGATCACTAAAATATATTTTTTGTTGTTTCAAAACTCACAGCTACTGACATTTACAATATGGTGCATTAAATCCACCTCAGAATCATAATGGAACTATCAATTTCTAGTTCCAAATCTCACGTGGAGTGCTTCACTCAAAAGGTGGCTATTTTGATCAAAACAAATGTCATGATTTCAGACATTTTGTGTGCTAATACATCCTATGCAATGGATAAAATCACTCTTCTGTTTCTTATGTATTATGATCATCAGCATGATACACTGAAGCCCATATCCTGGTTCCACTGTGGTGGTAACCTCACTTCCAATATAAGTGGTCAGAGAATGTTACCGCCCTTGTAGGGCACGTCTAAAATAATCAGATGGGGTTGGGGAAATGAGGAAGCATGACTCTGGGAAGGAGAACACTAAGTCAGTGAGCTTGCTATAATAAAGGTTATGGATGAGGCGATACAATTATGAATATAGCATGGTTCCTATTTCTTATATCTTGCAACCTACCTCCCCTTAGATGCAATGGAGAGCAGAGATTACAAATTAAAGATAAAATTACTTTTACTTAGTTGTTTTTTAAACATTTTGTAAAAAATTGGAGTATAAATAATCTTCCTTCAGGAACTCCAGACTATATTGTAACCAAAAGAGAAAGAATCATTTTCTCCCTCTTCGTCACAGTCAACTACACCAGAGTTATCAATCAAATGGGCAAGGGGCGGCAGAGCCGTACAGTATCATTGGTACTGGTGTTCCGCCTACTGTGGATCTAGCAGTAGTATTTTAATGATCTAGCAGTAGTATTACATAATATTTCCTCATATGAGGTGAAAAGATGCACCAAGATGCTACCAGGTAGACAGACAGGTGCCTGGCAGAGCAGCCTGGTTCAAGAGCACATGTGTAGAAACATCTAGGAATTTCCAGCAATCAATGGTGAGACTTAGAGGGATGACAACACTATAGGGAAATGGAAATAGAAGACAGAGGAGGCTGGGTCCTTGGATAACCTTATGAAGTGGATCCAAAATAATAGCCCAGTCATTCCTCTCTAGGCCACTCAATAAGAAAGAAATGAGAGTGGTCTCTGTGTTGCCATTGTCACTCTGGGTCTCTACTAATTGTAGTAGATGTTGCATTGTTGTTGTCCTCTCTGTCTCAGTAAAGTGTCACCCAGCCAGTGCTCTCTCAATCCTCTGTCCTCCCCTGTGATTCTCTTCCAGAAAGCCCATGTTCCACTTCTTTCTTCAGCTTCCCTTTCCTGTGAAAACATTTCTGTGACTTGACAAATTCACTGATGACTCCCATCAAGGCTTGCCTTAAGACGCTAAGATACTGAGCTTTTATATGGCATAAATTTTATTTACATTTTAAACACAAGTTTCTTGTTTTGTTAGAAAAAAGAGTGAATGATGGTAGGAATATTAGCATGGTGACAGACCTGTGGAGGCAACAATTTTATGCCCTAGAACTTGAAGAAATTTCCCCAGTAACATCTCTGCTTGTGAAGCCACCCTTAATCATGTCTATGGCTGACCTTGGGGGAACAAATGCACAGAAACCCCCTGTAGGTGTCCTGTGCAACAATCTCAGTACCTGTCCTATAGTACCACTAATTTGAGCTGCTTCTGGTCTAAGAACTACATTTCCCCCAAGTGAGGCTAAAATAAAAGTAACCAAGATAGTAAAAGACATTTCCACGGTTAATACTCAAGAATATTCAGGCAAAGACTGAATGTAAATATGAAGCTATTTAATTCAACCCTAAATTGAGGTGAACTATACATGTCCAACAGCTATTCCTTCTCTTTCACAGTGTACCTTATGAGCCCTTGGTCTGCATGATCTAAATTGTTATAGCAGTGTATTTCACATTGGTATGATAAACAAACATTATAACTGAATGAATGACTCTAATATAAGAACAATGTCATTAGCTAGATAAGTATCCACTTGTCAAACATTTTATGCAGTTCTAGTTCTGAAGAAACACTGTGTGTACAAGCGACACAGAACACATGTCAGGTAAAAAAATTTAAAGGGGGAGTAAAGCAGAAAAAGGTAGAGAAGACAAAACGGGAAAAAATGATTTTCTTTTTGTACTCGGTGTTGTATTCCTAGAAAAAGAATTTCTTTATTCAGCACCAGAGTCAATTTGAGGCTACTAAGCCTCAAAGAAACAAAAATGGGGAAGTGGAATCATTAATCATTACATTTTTATTACCTTCAAAAATTAGAAAGTTAACATGATAGGTAGCAATTTCTAGTAGTGACTTGGAACGTGGTGGAAAGGACTCCAGATGACCATGAGAGGCATTGGGTGGGTGGTATGCGTTTTCACTCCTGGAACTCTCCACTAAATGGAAGGTTCACTGAAGCATCCCTAGGTACAAAGGTTGGATTATCCATCCACTGAAATTATCCATGCCTGACATATTGTTGATTGTTTTTATTTGCTCAGCTTCTCCTAGGTTGTATCATATAGGCTTCTCTCCAATGAATCAACATAGAATTCTGACCAATGATCAGCCATTCATTCTGGTCTTTTAAGTTAGAATATGCATATTCTCAGTCAGTGCAATCTCCTCCAGTCCTGGTTCTCCTAGCAGAGAGGGTGCTCCTCCTTTCATGAAAGGATTCTCACAGGGTATCATCCTTATTATTAATGCAACAGTCTGTGCTCAGTCTGAACTTAAAGGAGATCAGTGGTATACAATTAAATGTTCAAAAACTGGCTCTGAGGATTTAAACTGGTTTTGGTGGCAAGGGGGATCCTGACATAGTGTTGCTTAATGTGTTTGTAGTAAACATATCCATCACAACTTTTTTCAAATTTCTGATACAAGGAAACTGAATCCAGAGTCAAAAAGAGATGTCCACAGCTGGCTATCTGGAGTTGCTGTAAGCCAGCTCTGGCACACCTGTATATGCAGCCACCTAACCACCTCTCTGATCCATCCTGACACCCACTCTTGTCTTCTGAATTTGAATACCAAAATTTCCCTTACAGTATAAACTTAGTGAGGTCTTTTAACTATGCAATTATCTTCTTATAGCATCCCCAAAATAGATGAGATATCAAAACACCTTTCAACAACTGGACCAACTGGACTCTGGACCTTCTTTTGAACACCCTACTTCTCCTTACACAATCCCAACCTCTTCCTTGTTCTGCCTCTTCCCACATGTTTGCTGCCTTTCTGTTTATTAGTCAGTGCCCCAAATCCTTCAAGTGATCTCCTCTTTTATGGCACATTGCTCCTTGTTTGCTTCACATTTTCCTCTCAGTGATCTCCATCTTGAACCAGTCTTTCCTCTCTATTCTGTCTATGTGGGTTCCAAGTCTGTAGACTAAGTGAACACAGATAATTTTTTTTTAAAGAATTGATCTTCTATTAAACATATACAGATTCTTTTCTTGCTATTCTTTCCTTCACAATTCAGTACAACATCAGTTTACATAGTATAATACAGAGTATAATGACTAGTCTGGAGGAGATTTAAAGGTTACAAGATGTGCACCGGGTATATGAAAATACTGTGCTATTTTGTGTAAGGAACTTGAGCATACTCACATGTTGGTGTCTATGCGGTGTCCGGGAACCATCTCCCCGTATATATACAGGGAAAGACTAGCCCCTCCCTCCTTACTTCCTCCACTGCCTCTTCTGGGCTGACCTACTATCTTGGCTTTTGTAGTACCTCTTATGTTCTGATGTCATTTCACTCTGTTGCTGTTGAGCCTATCAGTCATTTTCAGGAGAGGCACCAAATTTCCTTGAATGGTTTAAGTATCAAGTTCAGAAATCTTTCCTGTCTCTCCTTCCTCATCTAATGAATTGAAGAACTCACTTTTATAAGCCCACTCTTGGTTTCTCATGTTCACATGTCATTCATTCCCGCAAACATGAGCTATAGATCAAATATACATTTTATTCTCTCCCATCTCAGTAGCTACAGTAGTGTAGTGATTCTCCCTTCTGGTCCCTACCATATTTGATCCCTGTATAAACTGCTCTGTAGAGCTGGCCCTACTGACTGTGTCCCCAAGGGACCCTGGCTCCCTTGTTTCTGATTGGTGCCCACTGATGAGAATACAGAGCTTTGGGCATGTTGTTCACGTACCCTCCCTGCACCACCATCACCGCTCATATAAAGGCTGCACCCTTCCCAGACTGCAGCTCTGGCAGGTGACCTCTCTCCATGGCTCCCTTTTGCACGGGCTCCTAGAATGCTCTTTCCTAAGGCTGACTTCTCACTGTTACCCACCTCTGGGCCTATAATTCTGCTAGCTTTTAGCTTGCTTGTTCCCCGAACTCCAAGAACCGTTGTGAAAGTCTTTGCACAGCTCTGTAGGTTGCATCTTAGGTTCCCTGAAAGGGTCCTGCCTACTACAGGACCGTAGGTAACAGCGGTTACTCCACTTGCTGCTATGGCTTCACTTCATGTGAAAGACGAGTCAAGAAAGCATGGGAAGCATGAAACTCCTAGGCCCAGACCAACTGTTATGCACTAGGTCAACTGAGATTCTTGTGCGTCTCACAGTTGGAAGTAATATCTCTCCTCTTGGAAACAGCAAGACATTTACCTGCAACTCTCTTAATAGATGTACATAACAAAGCAGTAGATCAGGCCATCAGATCGCCATCAGATCCAAGAGCACCAATGCAGCGTCTTTCAATATGTCTTTTAAACTCCACATGTATCTGTTGAATAAATGAGCAAACTGTCGATGCCATCATCTTTCATCCCTCTTTCACTGATGCTTCTCCTAGCGCATCTTAACTCCTCAGAGACACTCCTTTGAGAGTTAACGTTATGCTATCTTTTCTCTTTCCTTTCTTTCTCTGTCTCAATTACATTCCAATTTGCCTTTGTTCTGCCTCGCACATCAAAATGGCTCAAATTGTCTTACCTGGTAGGGATGTGTGTTTCTCGGTTGTGGAAGCGAGGCACTGTCAGGATCCAGCCGCCCGCAGATTCAGCTCCTTGTGAAAAGGGTAAGAATCCTCCTCTTGGTTCACAGGGCCACGCATCCAGCTATCTTTTTCCTTGTCCTTATATGGATGAAGAGGTGGAAGGAGAGAGAAAGACAGACAGAGAGATAGAGACAGAGGTGTGAGACAGAGACAAAAGAAACGTGCGAACATTCTCTAGTATTTTTATCCAGTGTTATATGCATACTAATCCCCCCACGAAGACTCAATTCTTGTGGCTTTACCTAACCGTAATTGCCCCCCTCAAGGCATCGTCCCCACATATTTCCACACTTGGAGTTGAGACATCAGCATAGGAATGGCAGTGGTATGGTTGAATCCATTGTTCACGTCTACAGTTCAATAATCACTTTCATAGAGTTGAAGCCTAAATTTCTTGTACTTTTCTTTTGTAATATGAGACTTTCACTTTTCTCTGCCAACTTTTTAACCACTCTATATAAGCATCACTACCTAAATCTTCCAATATCCCATGTTGATATAATAATGCTGGCTTCAAAATACCTACCAAGCTTGATTTTCACACTACTGAAAGTTATCTGTGCTCTTCTAATAAACCCAAGTCAGAAACTTGGAATCATCTTGGAATGCAATTTCTTCTATTTCTTGATCCTTCCTCCACACATCCTTTGAGCATAAATTTTTTTCCATAAGTGCTTCAATCACTATGATTCATTCTACCTATTTTTGCCAAAATCATTGTTACATTGCAAGAAGTCTGCAAGCTTCACATTTGCCTCATTACAGTGCATACACCTATACTACGAGGAAGCTAGAATGGATATCAGAGGCCAAGGTCACCATGCTCGTTATACAGAGAGCTCAGTGGACCAAAAATGGTCAGATGGCTCATATGTCTCAGTGAGGGAGCAGAGCTGAAATGAGGTGCCAAGTCTCGTGATAGCTAGAGTGGTGTTTTTTCCATTGTCCAGGACTCAATCTCGATGCTGCCGCTAGATGTATGTTTATCATTGCTGCCTCTGTTCACATCAAGTTTGCCTTGTGTGGGAGAGTCACTCTAATATTCAGTCACCCACATCCCATCTCCACACGTCAGTCACAGCCTTTGTCTTTGCTCCCCCACGTGTAAAAGTACGAGCCTACTGTGTAGATGGTTTCCAACTGCATTTTAAGCATGCTGACTTCCATGTCTAATGCTTTGAAATGACCTACTCTCTTCCTTAGCTATCTTTGTATTATGAAGTACATGTTCTCCATCACGCCTTTTGCCAGTCCCTTAACTGGAGGCATGTTCCTTTCTGTAACTCACCTCTACCCTCTGTCTGTGATTTGCTAATGCAAGTACTTAAAGCTACCTTGCAGAATGCCCAGTGCATATTTTTCCTTTCCATTTTACTGTGTGTTTTGCTTACTCACCTTGATGTCTCATACTACTAGCTGCAGTTCCTCAGACTAAGTGGATCTGAGGACGCTGGTGATGAATGTTAATAATGGATAGTTTAAGACATTGAGTACATTTCACATACTTGTTTACTCTTTTTCGTGTATTTGCTCTAATCTCTTAAGATGCATATCTCACAAATACACTTGAAGATAACTTTGGGGGATGGTCATGCCATGAAATTGTAAAATCTCCCTCCTCCAATATGCGACAGCAAAACAACAGCAACCCTGAAGTAGAAAGCAATGGGAAATGACTATAAACTTCAAAATTTATGAACAGTGAAATGGAGGATTCTGGTATAAAGGCCCAAGTGACAGGACTCCCATCCTTGCCTCCACCTCCAAAAACAGCATTGAGGATGATTAAATTGCAGAAATTTTAAGCATAAGTGAATAAGGAGCCCCATCTCCACTCCTCTTTGTCTGGCCAGGCTATGCTTCAAGACGTGCAGTGGACCCCTGAAGTAACATAGAGTACTAAACCCACATACAGATGCATTATATTTCCCTATCGCGTGGTTTAATTCATAAACTAGTCTTCATAAGAGATTAATGACAATAAGTCATATACACTCAATGCTTTCTACTGTAATGCATTGCAGTTAGTCAGGATTCATTTTCTGTTCATGTCTCCCAACTACAAATTTAATTCATTTTCTACTTTAAGTATCTGTCGTGCATCATGTCCCTAATTTTTCAGTTTGGGATGATATTGCAAAACTAGTATGGATTTCTTTTTCTTCCTTTACAATAGCATAGATCAAAGATTTGTTCTTATCATAAATCCTGGCAATACTGACATACAATTTTAAGTTCACTTTCCGTTTGCTTTATTTTCTCACTGAAAAGGAAAAACTACATGGTGTCATTCTGGAATATCTGAATTGCCAGTCTCACTATGTTTGCACTTTGTGGCCATTTTAATAAGTAAAATGAGGGTGAGTGAACCACCAGCACTGTAGCACTGTGACAGTTGACCTAATAACTGAGACTAATAAGTGACTAACGGAAAGGCAGCATACACAGCATAGACACAGTAGTCAAAAAGAGGGCTCACATGGATGGGAAGCCAAGCCATTCTGTTGCAACACTCAGAATGGTGCACATTTTCAAATGTATAAATTGCTTTTAGGGTTTTTTATTTAAACTTTTGAGATCCCTGTTGACCATAGGTAACAATCTACAGAAAGCAGAACTACAAATAAAGGAAGAATACTAAGAATACTGTGCTCTTTCACATCAAGAGAAGGGGGATGAAGTAGATATGCATGGGAAAATTCGGATAAAACCCTAAGAAGATGCGGTACTGACCACATCTGGACCTTGGCAGAAACAAAAAAGGCCCTGATTCTCTCGCTCCAGTATGTAGCGCTAAAATGGAAGAGTGAGCCAAAGCCCTAAGAATTGAATTCATGCCAGGCTGGGGGGATTGGAGTCCAATTACTGTCTGGATCTCAGTAGGAACGAGTGAACCTAGGACCTCGCCAGACTGTGACGGGCCTTAGCTGAGCTTCCCTCTTTATGAACTGTGCTTTCTGTGCCTGTTCGTAGGGAAATTCACAGAGCTCACAGAGAAGACGTGTGGTCCCGGATGAGGTGGAAGCAGGTGCAGGAGAAGTTACTGGTGCCATTTCAGAATGAAAATAAGGTCTGATCAAAGACAGAAGAGGAAAAGAAATGGTTGGGGATCTAATAAAACATATTATAGCCAAACATGAGTGGAGAATGGCACTGATTTTAAAAGATAACACAGAAAATCTACATTGAAGGAATATAAGATCCAAGGCATCAGTGTGTCAGTGTGGGTTCCCTGACAGTGCTCCGCATTCACTGAATAATCCGATACAACTAGAGGGTCGGTAAGTAAGGTACAATAAGTACAATAAATACCTTAAGTAAAGCACTTAAGTAAGGTACTTAAGTCAGTTAATAAGGTACAATACATAGTAAAATTCAGAAAATAAGACATTGCAAGAAAACTCTAAAATATGAAAGGAGTAGTATAAATAAACTAAAAGTAAGGCATTAAAAACAGAAATAAGTCTTTATTTTGTTATTGTGAATAAAAATAAAGCAACAGTAGCTTAAATTAATTAGAGAAACAAGACATTTAGAAACTATAGTCTCTTCACCTTAAGGTAAATTAATTTTTCTTAATATTTAAGGCTCAAACAAGTAGGACAGAAAATAATCAGAGATACAATAGAGAAAGTTTTACCTGTAGTAAATGAATGAATTTTCCAGTTCATATGGTACATCATATGCGAAGAAAAGTTGATTAAAGCTAGTGATAAAAATACATTTAGTCAAGATACTGAATTTAAAAAATAAGTAAAACATAATTTAAATTTCAAGAAGGAGAATCTGACTGGTCTTAGGATACTTATTTTAGACACTGTACCAAAATCTCCCTTACAAGTCAACTTTCTCCTTAGATGTAAACAACGACAGAAAAACAGTTCCATACATCAAATAACTAGTTCAATCAATAGCAATTAATTTTGTATAAAAATTTAGATATTTAAATCCAGTTAATTAAGAGGTGAATCATAGCACAGGTTATAGAATTGAGAAACCATGGTAATAGGATTGAGGACCAAACCTTTAATTCATTTAAGTATGGCCCAAAGATAAAACAACTGATGTAACTATTACAAAGGAAAATACACATATAAACCATCACAAATTAAATACTCTAAAAACAACAAACACTGAAGAAAAAAGAAATAGAGGTCACAAATTATCTCATTAATAGAGTTAATTAGTGAAGATGGTAAATTAATGTATGTAATTTATATAATTCTGTGCTGACTACAATTTGCAGACTATTTGAATAATTTTTTCCTTAAGTTTAGAGACTTTTTATTATCTACAACCTCATATAATGAGAAAAATCTGAAGTTCTATAATTCTTTCATTCACCATAATTCTTTTTTCTCCTATTATATTTATTAAAATTAAAAATTTTTAAAAAATACTTGGTATTTTAAAATGACATTATCTAAGCACTGTATTTTGGAATTTGTCTTTTTCTTTTTTATCTATTAATTTTTGCCTCATTTTTTCTTTGTGTCAGGAATAAGACAAATATGTCAGTTCTTTCTACTTTTATTTATTATTTTGTATTAGAGACTCTGACCATGGCAGTTAGACAACTATGAAATTCAAGGCATCCAAATTGGAAAAGATAAATAAAGCTACTTCTAAAGACATTATCTTGATATGGAAAATCCTCCTGGATTCACATATACACAAAAAACTTTCAAAGCTAAAAAATCTATAAGACCTAAATCTTCACAACCCTGTGTTAAGTAATCTCCCCTCTCTCTTTTTTCTTCCCTTTGCTCTCTCCTCCTCTGATAAAATAGATGTCAAATCATCAGAATTTTAAAATTTTATAAAAGCAGATCAAAAAACTATCAAGAAAGTGAAAATATAACTTATTTGCAAATAATACATTGGTAAAGTCTGGTATCCAGAAAGATCCACAGTTTCCAAGAACTTTTACATATCAACTACAAAGCAGAGGATATGGCAGACATCTCCTACAAGTTATAGAAAGGTCCATAAGCCTGCAAAAGATGTTCAGTGTCACTGACCACAAGGGAGATGGAAACTAAAACCATGATGAAATACTACTTCACTTCTACTAAATGGCCAGAAATCAGAAACAGAGAGGACTCCAAAATTGAGGGTATTAGAAATTTCATAGCTTGCTGATAGAATTGTAAAATGAAGTGCCATAGTACAAAAGATTTTAGCAATTCCTCAAATATACTATTACCTTATCCCAAATGGAATATCCCTATATGACTCAGTAATTCCAACTTGAGGAACATAATATGCAAGAGAAATACTACTATATGAACATATATTCTCACAAACTCTTTTGCATGCATAGTCATACTCCTATGATGCACAATAGCTAAGAAATGCAAACAACCAAAATTCCTACTGAATAATAAATTAATGTATAAAATTTGGTGTACAATAGAATCAATGTTAAAATAAAATTGAGTATTAATATATGCTACAAAATGGATAAATTGTCAAAACATTAAGCCATATGAGAAAAGGCGGTCCCAAAAGGCCATAGATGGTAGTTATATAAAATGTCAAGAATGGGGAAAACTATACAGGTAGAAGTCAGATTAATATTTGTAGGGGCACCAGGAAGGAATAATGGGAAAGCAACTGCTGCAGGAAGATGTGGTTTCTTTTTTGGGTGATACAAATACTCTGTAATTAGTGTTTATTTCTAAGACAGTTAACTAATATTATATTTAATCTATAGTCATTTATATTTTACATTTTTTTAATTTTAAAGAGAGTAGTAAATGAGATATAAACCAACACAAAAATAGAATAGCAGCATACCAGTATCACAAACATAAACAAACCAAAGCAAGAACATTTACAGTGATACAGGGTTTCAAGACAAAATAGTACAAATTAACAGTGGTTGTTATAGTACATACCCCTATCCTCAACTAATTTGCTCAGATTACCAGATGTAAGAATGGAAGAGTGTTCAAAACTTTAAAGAGAATAAGAAAATAATTACTAGATAAAGCATTAGAGATGATACAGAGTTTCACTAGACAAGATGTTAGGAATTCGCCATGGTAATTCCATTGCATATTGTTACCTTCAAGTCACCTGCTCAGATTACCAGACACAAGCAGGCCAAATTTATCAGAACATAAAAAATTTTGAGCATTGACTATTCCTTTCAATATACCATCAGACATCAGCAATATAGTTATCACAGCTATTTATATATATATTTATATTTTGCCTTCTTTCTTTTTTCTTCTTTCCCTCATCCCAGTCGTTCCTTCCTTTGAGCAATTTCTTTCCCTTTTCTATCATCTATTGTATGTTTTGAGTTTTACTTATTCTTTCAGGTTCCTACATCAAGGAGAAAATATGATGTTTACACATGTGGGTCTGATTTATTTCACTTATGAGTATGGTCTCTAGTTGCATCTATTTACCTACAAAAGCCTCAAGTTTATTTTTTTATAGCTGAGTAATATTCTGTTGTATAAAAATACCACAACTTTTTTATCCATTCTTCAGTAGATGGGCATCTCGATTGCTTCCAAGATTCAGCTATACCAAATTGTCCTGCTATAAACATGGGTGCACATATATTACTGTGGGATGATGTCTTTAACTAAAATACCGAGAAGGGAAATAGCTGGGTGAAATGGAACTTCCAATTCTAGTTTTGTGAGGAATCTCCAGACTGATTTCCACAGTGGTTTCACCAATCTACACTCCCACCAGAAGTGGAGTAGGGTTCCTTTCTCCCCACAGCCTCTCCAGCATTTGTTATTGGTTGATTTCTTGATGATAGCCATTCTTTCTGGGGTGAGATGGAATCTCAGTGTTGTTTTAATTTGCATTTCTTGAATGACTAATGATGTTGAGCCTTTTTTCATGTATTTATTTGCAATTACTATTTCTTTATTTGGGAGGTGTG
This sequence comes from Dinomys branickii, assembly GCA_004027595.1. Classification (NCBI taxonomy): domain Eukaryota; kingdom Metazoa; phylum Chordata; class Mammalia; order Rodentia; family Dinomyidae; genus Dinomys; species Dinomys branickii. Next base: position 63,285 of record PVLD010004747.1, read on the forward strand.
TATTCATCTCAGATGCCCATTTTTGGATTGGGTCTTTGAATTTGGGGAGCCGGATTTCTTTTTAAATTCTTTATGTGTCCTAGATAGAAGTCCTTTGTCTGAGGAGCAGTTGGATTAATTTTTTTCCCAATTCATGGGTGTTCTTTTACTCTATTGGTGATTTCTTTGAATGTGCAAAAACTTTTCAATGAGATAAGATCCCAGTTGTTGATTCTTTGAAGAATTTCCCATGCAGTTTTGTTTTTGTTCATGAACTCTCTGCCTACCCAATGTCTTCAAGATTTTTATCTCATTTATCTTTCAATAAATTTAGTGTTTCTGTTTTAATATTTAGATCTTTAATCCATTTTGACTTTAATTCAGTGCATGGTAAAAGACTGGTCTGGTTTTTGTCTTTGGTATGTAGAAAGCCAGTTTTTCTAGCACCATTTATTTAAGAGGCTGTCTTTCTTCCAGTGAATATGTTTGGCCCCTTTGTCAAAGTTAAGGTGACTGGGTGTGTTTGTAGTTGTATCTGTTTCTTCTAATCTGTTCTAGTGATCTTCAGGTCTGTTTTTGTACCAGTACCATGCTGATTTTATCACAGTAGCTTTGTAGTATAATTTCAAGTCAGGAGTTGTGATGCTTCCTGCCTTTCCTTTATTTCCCAGGATTTCTTTTACTATTCAAGGTCTCTTCTGGTTCCAGATGAACTCTAAAAAATGTTTTCTCTGGGTCTTTGATGTATACTAATGGTGTTTTATTTGGGATTGTATTGAATCTGTACAAAAATTTTGGGAGTATGGCAGTATTTACAATGTTGGTTCTTCCTATCCATGAGCAAGGAATATATTTCCATCTTCTGTTACCCTCTTCAATATTTTTTTCAGAGTACTGTAATTTTCACTGTATAGATCTTTTACTTCATTTGTTAGATTTATTCTTAAGTATTTCATCTTTTTGATGCTATTATGAAAGGTGTGGTTTCCCTAACTTCTCTCTCAATCTGTTTGTTGCTTGTGTACAGGAATGCTATTGATTTGGGGGTGTTAACTTTGTACCCAGTTATGCTACTGAATTTGATTATTAAATCCATGAGCCTTTGGTGGAGTTTTTGTGATCTTTTATGTAGAGTATCATGTCATCTGTGAGTAATGAATAATGATAATTTCACTTCTTCCTTTCCTATCCTTATTCTTTCTATTTCTCTCTCTTGTCTAATTGCTCTAGCTAATATTTCCAGAACTATATTGAACACAAGGGGTGACAGTAGACATCCTTGTCTTGTTCCTGATTTTAAAGTGAAAACTTTCAATTTTTGATTATTTAGTATGATGTTAGCTGCGAGTTTATCATAGATGGCTTTGATCAGCTTGAGGTAAAGGCCATCTATTACTATTTTCTGTAGGGTTTTTATCGTGAATGAGTGTCGGACTTTATCAAAGGGTTTTTCTGCATCGATGGAGATGATCATGTGGTTTTTGTCTTTGGCTCTATTGACATGGCCTATTACGTTGATTGATTTGCGTATATTGAACCATCCCTGCATTCCTGGTATGAATCCCACTTGGTCATGGTGTATAATCTTCTCGATGATTTATTTTATTCTGTTTGCTATTACTTTATTGAAAGTTTTTGCATCTATATTTATTAGGGAGATTGGCCTGTAGTTCTCTTTTTTGGTTGGCTCTCTGGTTTTGGTATGAGGATAATACTTGCCTCCAGGAATGAGTTGGGAAGAATTCCTTCATCTTTCAATTTCATTTAAGAGTTTGAGTAGAATTTGTGTTAAATCTCCCAATTTCTTGTGAAATTCAGCTGTGAATATATCAGGACCTGGGCTTTTCTTCATTGATAAGTTTTTTACTACATTCTTAATTTCACTGGCTGATATCGAGTTATTCAAGATTTTTATACCTTCTTCATTCAGCTTTGGTAAATCATATATACCTAGAAATCTGTCCATTTCCTCTGTGTTTTCCATCCTATGAGAGTAAAGATTTTTAACATAGGTATTGATGATCTTCGGAATTTCTTCAGAATCTGTAGTGATTTCACCCCTTTCATTCTTTATTGCATGTATTTCAGTTTTTTCTCTCCTTTTTTGATAAGGTTGGCTAGGGGTTTGTTATGGTTTGTATCTGCATGTACCCCCAAATCCTCATGCAGTTATGGGGTGGTTTTTAGAGGTTATCACTGATCCATGATCCAATGCTGGGATTATGGATGTGAGAGCTATAGCCGCCCTAGGACGGACAGCTTGCTGGGATTATGGATGTGAAAGCTAAACCTGACCTAGGGCAGATAGTCTGTATACGTAATGCAGAGAAAGAGGCTGCTGGTGGCCATTCCTCCTTTTTACTCTTGCTGTTTTTGCTGTGTACCATTGCCATGAACTGTTGCCCTCTGCCATGTGCCACTCTGCCTCAGAACCAGCAAAATATGGACTAAAACCTCCACAAATTTTAAGCTAAATAAACCTTTCTTTCCTTCATTTTGGGCATCAGGCATTTTGTCCCAGCAACGAGAAAAAAGTAACCAAGACAGGGTTTATCTATTTTATTTATTCTTTCAAAGAACCAACTCTTCGATTCATTAATTCTTTGTATTTTTTTCACTCTCCATTGTGTTAATTTCTGCCCTGAGCTTTATAATTTCCTGTCTTCTTTGGGCTCTGGGCTTGACTTGCTCTTTTTCTAGGAACTTGAGTGGATCATAAGATTGTTTATTTGTGCTTGTTCTGTTTTCTTAAGGTGGGAATTTACTGGAATAATTTTCCCTCTAAGGACTGCTTTCATTGCATCCCACAGGTTCTTGTAGGTTGTACGTACCTTTTTGTTTGATTGTAAATAGTGTTTAATTTCTACTTTGAATTAATCTGTGACCCATTGTTTGTTCAGAAGGATGTTATTTAATTTCCAACTTTTTATGGAGGTTTTGTGTTTTCTTTTGTCATTAATTTCCAATTTTATTGTACTATGGTCTGATAGTATACATGGGATAAGTTCAATTCCTTTGCATTTACTTAAACATGTTCTATGCACTAGTATATGGTCTTTTTTAGACAATGTCCCATGTGCAGCTGAGAAGAATGTGTATTCTGATGCTGTTGGATGGAACACTATAAAGATCTTCTAAGTCCGTATGTTCACAAGTTTGTTAAGTTCTGTTATTTATCTCCCAATTTTTTATATGGTTGACTTATCTCTTTGTGACAATGATGTCCTCTGTTATGATTGTGTTGCTGCTCTTTTCATTTTTCATGTCTGTTAAAATTTGTCTTATATAGTTGGATGCTCCTATATTTGGTGCATAGTTGTTTATGATTTTTATTAGTATTCTGATCTTTTGTTGTTTCTGAGATCTTGATTACTATATGTCTTAGTATAGACTTATTTTGGTTATGATTAACTGGAGTTCTATATGCTTCATTTAACTATATGTCCAATTCCTTTTCCATGCCTGGAAATGTTCTGCTATTATTTCTGCAAATGGTCTTTTTATATCATTTGTGTTGACGTCTGCTGTTTCATTAATACCTATTAATCTGACATTGTTTTTCTTTGCTTCGTCTTGCAGTTGTTGAGTTCTTATTTCCTGGTTCCTTTTTGTTTTTTAAGAGATCCCTCCTTTCATGTTCATTAGTGGAAATGGTGTCTGCAAGGTCTGAAAGTCTATCTACAGTTTTGTTCCGGCGATCTTACCAGCTTTCAATGGAATTTTTAATTTCCTGGATATCTGCTTGAATCTGTTTCATACATTCTAGTTCTTTTCTATATTGTTCACCCAAGGTTTCCATGAGCTATCTATGCTCTTCTGTTTTCTTGTCAATGTCAACTTTGTACATGCTGAACAATTCTTTCATTATTGTTGTCATTTCTTCTTTTATTTGAGATATTATTTCTGATCTGGTGTCTTCTATGATCTGATGGATTTGTTTTACTTTAGTTGCTATCATTTCAGAAATTTCAGGTGTATGACTTCCAAGCTCTTCTGTGGTGATAACTCCTGGACTTGTTTTAGGTGGTGTGGGGGTCTGGGATTGCATTTGGCTCCTCTGTTTTGTCATTTTTTGAAGATCCAGAGGTTCCCTGGAGCACTGCCTCACTCTTCTGATTGTGTGTGAGTGGCAGGGTGAATGTCTGAAGATCCGCAGTGCTCAGTGAAGTTCCTGTGCTGGTGTGTGGTGGCCAGGTGGGGTTCCAGATGCTCCTGAACTTTCTTGCATTCAACTCTATCCCAGGAGTGTGTGGGAAGGGTGGGGAACACTCACTGGAGTTCCTGAAGCTGTCTGGGGTTTGGCCCAGCCTCCAAAAGAGTAAGGGGTATGCAGGTCATCTTTACTGAGGCTTCAGATATTGCCCAGAACAGAGCCTGCTTCCTACACTGGCAGAGGAGGGGTGAGGGTGAACTCCCTGAGGATGCTGACTCTGTCCAGGTTTCAGCTGAGTTCCCACAGGGGTGCAGATTGTTCTGGAGTGACCACCAAGGCCCCATAAGCTGTCCAGAGCTCCACATGCCTTACACACTAGTGTGTGACGCCCTGGAGTGGCTCACTGGGGTTCCTAAAGAATTCAGAATTCTGCCCAGCCCCAGCAGACACACTATGGGTGTGATGAGTCGCCACCGAGACCCCAGATGGTGCTCAGGGTTCCGCCTGCCTTGCACACTGGTCAGGGAGGTGCATAAGTGACTCACCAGGCTTCCTGAAGATGTCTGGGGTTCAGCCCAGCCCCCAAAGACCTATAATTAGTGTTACTGGTGGCAGTACTGCTCAATATTGTGACTATAGGAAAAACTATTGAATATTCTAAAAGTAAATTTTATGATGCATGAATTATATCTCAGTAAACTATTATCTGAGTAAAAAATTCATCAAAATGTAATCAAAGGAAAAAGAAACCTATAGAACACAGTATTGTCCCAACTACTTAAAAGTGTATATTCTTCCATGTGTATGTTTATGGGTGAAAATGTACGTGAACTGGAGTGATTACGCTGAACCCTTGGAGTACCTACTTCTGAGGAAGAAAGCTGCATTGAGATTTCAAAGGGAAGACTCTTTGCTCTTTGCAGTTGTCCCTGAAATCTGAGAGGGAGTGTTTCCAGGACCCCTACGAATATAAAATTCCGAGAATATTCAAATCCCTTACCTAAGTTGGCACCTTCTTTGCCTGTAACAAGTACACATCCTCCTCTATACTTTAATTTGTCTCTGGATTACTGTAATACCATATACAGTGTAGATGCTTATTGTTATATAGTATTGTTTGGGGAATAATGAAGAACAACACTTGTATGTGTTCAATACACAAAGTTTTGATCAAAAGTTGGTTGAATCCTGAGATATAAAGTCTGCAGACATGGACAGGCAACTGTACATATGTTATAATATTTGAGTGTCAAAAAAAGAGGATATTCATATATTATTCAGAACTAAACAAACATTAATAAAATCAGAGGGGATGGAAAATAAACACTACCTTACCCTGTTTTCAAGGCCAAATGAGTTATTTCCATTCTATGAAGTCATTTCTGAATTGTTACATCATTTACTGATATATTTTATCTGTACTCTTAACCCTGCTCCATTGTATGCTCATAATTTAGAGCTTAACCATATAACAAACCATTTGCATTTGGGAACATTACAAAACTGTAAAACACAAGATAAATGTCGTATAAACATGTTGGGCAATGTCTTTTGACAATGTCAATGTGAAATTAAGGACAGCCAAGACAAAAATGGAGGTAAAGGTCAGAAGTTAGCAAGAACCAGAGCTGGATACCAAACATAAGCCCTTAAAATAATAGTGATGTCAGAGGTCAAAGTGAGATTATTTGTGGTTGACGTGAATACAAAACTCAAATTTAGCAATGTCTGCATAAATCTAAGTAAGAGTTTGATAAGATCTTTGGCAAATGGCAAGGGGACTAAGAGAGTTGGGAGGAGAGAGAAGGGAGGGAAAGGGAATGTAAAAAGAAGATGTATTATATGTATATATTTCAACTACCCATAATAAATGTGTTCACTTTGTAGTGCAAACACATAACAATAAACTTTTCTTTAAAAAATTAAAAAAAAGGAAAGTAGTTATTTTAAAAGTCCAGAATTCACACAGAACAACGGCAAAGTCCTAACTGGATAAGTACATACCCTAACAACCTCGAAGGCAACATTTTTATACATAGTCTTGTTTTTATCTCTGTATTCATGTTTTTCTTATGTGTTATTCTGTGCTTCCCAAAGAGAGTGCAAAATCAAAACCTATCAAGATTGAAAGACTCAGGGTAATGTACATATTTATTGTACAGCCTCTAGATTGTTGGACAGCATATTTGATTCATTTTTATTGATTTTACTGATAGATAATGACATCAAAGGAGGAACGCAAGTTAGTTTTCCAAAGATATGCATTGCTATAACTAAAGCAATATATTGAATGGACATGCTCATCTAATAACACATGTAGTATCAATCTCACAGAAGTCATGATAAATACGACATGGTCGGTAAAATAAGGGATGGAACTTACTGGTGCCTAGTATTACGTGACTGTCTCAAGCAGCTTGTCTTATTAGACTCTTAAAAATATGCCTTTCTTCCTAATTTATACTGATGTTATTATGAGTATCAGTGCACTAGTGACAGGTAGCATGTATTGAAGGTGTTCACTGCATTACATATTGAGCTAAGCATTCAAATGTATAATTTCTCATTGAAAACAGCAGTTCTATGAAGTAAGTATGATAACATACTGTAGAGACGAGAAAGTTGAGGCTGGGTGAGTATAAATGGCTTAGACCTGACCACACACCTCGTAGGTGGTAAAGATGTGATTCATTTTCAAGTCTATTTCCCAAATTTTGAAACACTGCTTTTTAATTTTTTTTGTAAAAGAAGTGACATAATGAAAAAAGAAATAGGAAACAAAAACAATGTAAAAGACAGAAACTAGGCTACTCCCAAGAAATTAAAGTTTATTGGACAGAAAAATCAGAAGTGATGCTAAATAAAGGAAAAAAATAATTCACACAAATCAGACAAGAAAAATCTCTGTGACTGAAGAGAAACACAGAAACAGAAACTGTATTGCATAGAGAAATGAATTACCCATGCTCCCACATTTAGAGTAAACCACAGAGAACAACAGAAAAATTGTTAGCAACACTTACAGCTGAAATAACTCTTCAAGGATCAAATTCCTCTCTTTCTCTATGGTATGTCTTCACTTTGATATCCCTCTTGGTGTAGAAGAATTTAAAACACCAGCTTAGCCTTTTACTGAATTGCCTTGACGTCTCTCCATAGTTCTCAGATATTATTTTACATGTTTTTATTCACAGCTGAAATACACTTATCTCAAAGCTTCTGGAAGTCCACCCCACATCCATTAACACAGATCTGTAGAATATATTACTGTGATGATGTAATGCATGTTTCCTCTTACGCTATACTGGTCGATTTTCAAAGTTATATCTATACATTATTAGGAGCAGGAGTAGCAAACATCCTATGTACCCCTCTTTCCTCACTACCCTAGTTAGACATGCTTGTACTATTTGAATTACAACCCCATTTGTAAGTTACCAATGGATAAAATATTACGGTTTTTCTGTTTTCCTTTTCTTGTTTTTTCTTTCCAATGGGTCTAAAGCCAGCAGGGAATCTTCATTAAAATTCACCATTGGCCCATTTGTTTGTCATTTCCCTTCCCCCAAGTCCCATATCCCTCCTACCCTGCTGAGAAATGTACAGAGCAGAGGAATGACCCGTGGAAATCTTACCGCCGAGTGGAGTCACAAAACCTAGAGAACCAGTCCATGCTCTATCTGTCAAACAAAGATGACAAATATTTACTGTCTCTAGCCACCCTTCCAGGTACTTTCACATTCACAATATTATTTTATTTTCTATTTTAGGAAATAAAATTTCTTTCCTCCCCAGCAGGTGCAAATATTGCTGACATTTAGAACACTCTTCGAAGGCAGAGACTGAGGGAGGATCCAGGCCGACACAACGTTAGTTCTTACTAAGGATCCGTGTCAGAGGAGTTTTTGGTGGTTATTATTGTTGTTGGTTATTGCATCTTCCTCTCCATCCCAATGAGATATAACTATGCCAGAGTCATACTTCATATTCATCTACAGGAACATCTGGCCCATGTCTAACATTTAATTTCCACACCATTAGAGTCAAACAATACATGTACATCAGTAGATAATGTAATGCATTATCACGCAAGGCGGAGAGTAGCAATTTATTAGCCTAATTTAAAATAGCCTTCAGCGAAAAAAAGTAGTGCATCTTAATTCAGAGTTCTGAATGGAATGACATGTTTTCCAGTAAAATTCAAAGGTATATACTCAGGCATGCTTTGGAGAAACTTTCCTGCATATATTACCTTCTGCATTATTCAAGGATAAAAAAAATCAATTCTGTGTTTTTATGTTCTCAACCAATTTCATCCATAATAATACAAAGAGAGATAACTGCCTTTGGAGAAGGGAATAAAGAATTCCTTGGAGTAGACCCCACATCTTTATTTCTTAGAAATTACAACTTCAGTATGCAGGTTAGTCAGAATTTCTTTGGACATACATGAAATCACAGAAAATTGCTTGCCTTTAATCTAGTATGAATTTTGCCTCTATCTCACCTTATATAGACATTTTCATTATGACTTTAGGTTCACAGACAATGCACACATTTCAATTCTTCATGGGCCTTTGTGGGAGAATATTATAAATTTTATAAGGATTTAAGTGATCTAATCTTAGAAAATAGCTTAAACGATGCAGCCTGAGCAAATCATTGTAATTAAAAACAGACATTCAAATGTCTTCTCAGTTTTTATTAATGAAAATCAATCCTTATCTCTTAGCAGTATACTGATAATAGAAAGATGCACAGAGTTTACAAATATGGACAGAAAACTTTTCCATATCCCTAGGTTTTATAAATGAAAACCATAATGTATGCTTGCAACATATGTATGCTAGTATTTTGTAGCTATGAATTCTGTGACTCTCAGCAAATCACAACTCTAAACTTCATGACATATGACTAAGTCTCAAAAATGATGGGAACAGTTTATCATTGTTCTGTCAGGTAGCCATTAATCTGCCATTTGCACCTTCTTCCATGAAGGAAGTGCAAGGGCCACAGCCAAGTTTTGTGTCCATTTATATATCATAATTTTTATGAGCTCCCAGATTAGTGGATGAAGTAAGATGTACAAATACCCAGAGAACATAGTACAACGTGCCCCATGCCATAAGAAACCTGAAGGAAAATGCTTTGGAAATGAAACAAAAGATTATTTTTGGATATGGGCAACAGAAAGACTTCCAAAAGAGTCAGCTTTGTGCTGAAATTTGGAAGACAAGTTGATACACACAGACTGTCCCTGGCTCAAGATGGTTCAACTTGATTTTTTTGACATTGCCATGGTGACTTTACTTTTGTATTGTGAATTTGGATTTGTTCCCAGGCTCATGATATGGGGTATAATACTCTCTCTAGAATATAGCCAAGTAATTAAAGCAACTGACATTTATTGAATTCTTATTGGAGACTATTTTTCTCAAAACAATCCTATCAGTTAGGTTTCAATATCAAATTTATTTTATAAGTAAGGATGGGAAGGTGAAGAATTGTAAAGAAGATAACCAAGATTAATCAGCTGCTCCATTATGAATTTAAATCTCAAGCCAGGTCTAAGACACCATACATGTGTGTTAACTAAGAAAGGAAAATGAAAGTCAGGGCATCCGCTGGGCTGCACCTCTCACAACACATTCAACTAATCACTTGTTCGGATTAACCCACTGGTAAGTACATTTTCCCATGATCCAATCAACTCTCCAGGCCTCTTTTAATCTAGTCAAATTGACAGTAAAGATTAGCTTCCACTGATGAGTACAAGCTATACTACGAATTACTATGTACTGTATGTGCTAATGGCAGAGGACACGATGGAGTAAGGGTTTTCAGGGGTGAAAAAGATCTGATTAATCACTGGTTTGAATATCTACTTTGAGCATCCCTTAGATAAAATAAATCACTCAACTCTTTTGAGAGTATGACCACTGAGAACATTTCCCTTAGAGTTTTTGTGGAGTAGATCCTGCATAATTGTATACATACAAACAGTAATCAGATAGTATAGGGAATGTTTAGCTTGTTTTAAAAGAATATTGATTACATTAGAAGACACATTGCCAAGCATTGTAGGATATGTTCAAAGTGATGGGAAAGTATTTTGTGGAAGATTAATGACAATGTGTCTTGTACTGTAATAGATTTTTAGGAATTTAACCAGTCATCAGATTTCTACCTATACGTACATCTTTGTTTATATCTATATATGGTAAAATTGCTGAACATTTACACCATTCTAAGAACTTTATCATTTATTTTATCCTTAATTCTCATCACCCTATATTTTGAGTACTGCTATTATTTTCACTTTACAGATGGGAAAACAGACTTGGAGATTATAGGTAACATGCCTAGGTGATACAGCTACTAAGTAATAATGGTAAGATTAAATTCAGGTAGTCAGATGTAACTTGTAATCAATGTTCTATGCTGTTGACAATGACCAACTTCTTAGTAATAAGCTTGTAGGAGTTTTGTGGTGCTATCTCTTATGGAACCACTAAATATAAGCATATTCCAAAATACAACAGAGTTTTAAAAACTATATTTTCAGTAGCCAATAGGCAATACAATGGAGAATGTCATGAAGTTTTCAGCTAAATTCAGGGATAGATTTTAGTGTTCAGAGCATGAGTTCTCAACATGGGGAATATACTACACAAATGTGATGATTATGCAAAAAAGCAAAAAATGAAAACCAACAGTTTAGATGTATGCTTCGTGGCTTTCCAAAAAGCCCTAGGACATAAAGGTATGCATTCTGTATCAATGACATTCAAATGAACGTGGTGAAAAATCTTTAAAGTTTTCTTTAGGTAATAATTAAGAACATAAAATGTTGATAAATAAGAGCTCAGAACTATTATACAGCATGCTCTTCAGGTTATTTTCATAAGTATTATTTCTTCAACCTGTAGATTTGATAATTACAGAGGTTCAGCACATTTCACATTGCCCTCTCTGATTTCACTAAACATGCAGTTAGCCCATCACCATGGGAATACAACTACTTATGCCCCAAATGAGTATCTGTAAAGGGGTAGATTGGACATTTTTACTTGACAACTGAGTTGCCTACCAAAGCCAATAAGGACTTAAATGTCAGTTCTGCTTAAGGGTGGCAATTCCATTGACCATATCAATATTCTGATTATGGTGGATTCAAAATCATCTTATGTTATTTAAACACTTAAGTGGTCAAAAGTCCAAAATTCTATCTCATATGGGCTAGCGATACTCTTGACAAAGAACTAAGTATACTTACTCTTATGACTTATATCTAAATGTCACCCCAGCCCTAGAGGTTCAGGCCTTCATGGGTGGGCCTTTTGGCAGTGAGTGGATCACGGATGTATGATACTTGCTCTTGTATGTGCGATACTGGCTTAGCCCAGTGATTAGTTTAGCATAGTTCTGGATGTAGAGGATGGATTTACTGAAGAAAGAAGACCCGCCCTGTGTGCGGGTGGCACCAAACAACAGGCTTGTAGCCTGGATGGAATAAAAATGGGAAGGAACAACAAAGACGACTGCTTCGTGGTTTCATGCCATGGACTGTTTTTCCTCTGCCGAGCTGCACTGCCTTGGAGCCAACTGACTATGAAATGAAAACTACATACTGTGAGATAAAATAAAGCTTTGTTCCTGCAACTTGCGGGTGTTGGATATTTTGTCTCAGTAAGAAGAAAATAACTAAAACATGTCTAAGCAATGCTTACCTCCTCTTACCCTATGTAAGTGCTTTATTTTAACTTTTGGCAGTACTGGAAATTGAATCTAGGGCCTTCATGCTGAGCTACATCTCCACACATTTTTATGTTTTATTTGAAACAGAGTCTTTGTGATCCTCCTATCTCAATTTCCTATAGTGCACCATGACATTCAGTTTAAAAATGTTTTACTTGTTTAGGGAACATCACTCACTAAAGTAATAGCTTCTGATTTAGAAAAATTAAATCTTTGCTTTCTTTTATGAAACGTGCATGCTACAGTTTTGGTGGTCTATGAATGCTAGAATGAAGCCATGTAGCTTTCTTCTCTTTGGCATAGGATCTTACCTAATACACTAATAAATCAGCCTGTTACTATTCATAGATGCTAACAGAAGAAACAAAAATCCTGAATTAGAGATGAAGAATTTGATTACAGGAAAACAAGCCATACACAGCCAAGCACATTTACCTCAGTTTCTCCATGGACACCAAATCCTACAGGGGCGATGCTGAGAGTCTTGATTTGTTACACATGCCATGGCTTTGCCCAGGAAAGCTAAAATTAAAATCTTGTTGTTTTATAGCAAGCCAAATCCCTTTCTCAGAGGGATACATTATCTCTTCACTCCAGGATGATTTCCACAAAAAGACTAAAAATAGCCAAGTAAAAAGTGCTTAGGTGTTTGAATTATTTGCATAATCAAGGAGAGAGTAGGATCAAAAGATGTCCAGGCAGAAGTATCTTTCAACATCTCCACATTCTGAGTTCAATGGTTTGTTGTTCTTCCAAAGACAGTATAGATACATTTTATTCTCACATTTATGTCCTTGTCCCAGTTCTTTCATTTCCTATATGCTTTCTCTGAATTAGGCAAAGCCTATCTGTTATGGTTTGTGTTTAGATGTACCCTCAAAGCCTCATGTGATTATAGGGTTTTTAAAGAGGTGACTGTATCCAGAGTGTGTGATTGATTCATAGTGCAATGCTGGGATTAAGGATGTGCGATTGCTGGATCAGTCCACTGATTGGACTGGCATCACCTCAATCCCAGTAGACTGGATACAATATAAGGGACAGAAAGAGGCTTGCCTTACTTTCTCTGCTTTTGCTGTCTTCCACCCTCATGAACTGTTGTCCTTCTGTTATGTGCCACCCTGCCTTGCCTTGGAGCCAGCCAATTATGGACTGGAACATCCACAAACTGCGAGTTAAATAAACCATTCCCCCTTTAACTTTGGATGTCATATATTTTGTCTCAGCAGTGAGAAAAGTAACTAAGACATCTTCTAAAGAATAAGCTGTCATAATCACTCACTTGGTTATGATATTTATTAATTACCTAAATATAAACTAAATTATTAACCTTGTACAGTCAGGCTCACAGATTTCAGAAAGCACACAGCTTCAATATTTGAATTGCATCAAAATTTGGAAACACTGAGAAATTAACAGAAACACATCTTAAGATTAACTTTAGGCAATATTGCAAAGGGGGATATCTAATTGCAAAGGAAGTTGGGCAAGGTCAATCTTAAACTCTGAATTTTGAGTCATAGAGGAAAATAGGACTTTTAGATCCTAGGAGAATTTTTATTTAGATTAAAATATGTGTTTCTGCTGCCTGTAACCATATTTATCAGAATACTCTTTGTGGTTCTCATGTTTCTAAAATGATTTCCTTGCACTGTACAATCCGGGGCAATCAGTTGATCAATTATTAGGGCCTTGTTCTGTGTGAAATTTTTAGGCGTGGCCTTATGTAGAAGTTTGCATTTGTTCTTCTTGGAATGGAAATTATTTTTGTCCTTGCCTTGTTTTTATAACCATGTTGAGTTCCTGTTTAGAAAGTGTGGTAAAAAAGCCAAAGGTTTAAGTTCCAAAGCACATTAGACTCATAAAACAGGTATGGTCAAACACCTGAACCCTTTACACTAAAAAAAAAGAGAAAGAGAAGATGCTTAAGTTAAAGCTGCCTTGGGGCACCAGTAAGTTATGGGTTAGTGGGTTTTATAAGACTATTTACTATGCTATTCAATTAAAAAAGAGCAGTTACCATAGCAACATCACATCTAATGATGCTTATGCTACCTCTGAGATAGAAAACATCTTCTTCCAGGGACTCATTGACCAATACACCCTGTTATGGTAAATATTACACTTAATGTTAGACTTGCAGGAAGAAAAATGCATTTCAATCATATGAGGAAGATATGTACATGCACATAATCTTAATCTCCAGCATTCAAATATTAACACATTTTAAATCCATTATCTTTCTTTTTTCGAGTATTTTTAAGGATGAAATTGTTTTTGCTGAATTTCAGAGAGAATAAATTTCATTTAAGAATGATGTTGATAAACGGAGTTCTGCTGACACATGGATGTGTAGGTATTTTTCGTTTTACTCTGAGAACCATTAAATTTATATAATTTTCTACGGGAGCAACACTTTGACCTTGTGACTATTAATACAGGAATTTGGATGGATCTGTGTTTGAGTAAACTGTATATTAATTCTTGGTGAGAAAATCATATTAAACTTTTGCTTATTTCTTAAAAATAAACCACTTAAATAACAATTAATTAAAAATAGTTGAGGTAAATGAAGAGAATATAGATCTAATTTTCTCATAAATATTAAAGGAAAATAGAATTACATAATATAAGCACATATATTTTGGTGTAGAAAAGAATATTTTCTCTTCATCGTCTCTCAGATGACTATTAAGTAACTGAATATGACTTAACCCATTCTAAATTGTGTTTTAAACAGGAAAATGTACATTAATAAATATCTTTTTAAATGGTGTTTTTAAATAGTTAGTAGCAAAGGTATCCATGCAGAGGCTATCGTTCTGGCTTTCCAGATATCTTGGAGTGTTGCACCCAAATCCAACCACACAGCAGGAAAAAAATACCCAACTGAAGCTGAAATTATGTACCACACATCTTCCTCATTTCATAAAAAGACTATGTTTACCTATTTTGTATTCATATCTTCTCAAAATATTTCTGAAAATAAGACAGTGTAATTGTTGCATGAATCTTAGGATGTTCTTACTGTGAACTTGCTAAGAATTCATATATAAGTCTCCATCAGTATAAAAATACTTCTGAACTAAAAACTTACTGGGAAGAAAAAACTTTCAGTATTTTGTCCATGCATCATATTTTCATAGAGAAACAATGTAATAACAGTTTAGGCTCCCTGGAAGGCTCATAAAATCTACTTGATCTAGAATATAACGGGACTGCTTTAGACTTGCAATAAAATATAATTGGCTACACTACATATATAATCAAAATATAAAGCTGAAAAATAAATCATTTTTATTACATATGCTGATGCTTAAGAAATTAGATTTTATTTTAACAAAGTAATAGATTAATTAGAACTTTTTTGTGGCTTTGGAGGATATTTCAGAGCCTTTTCAAAAGTTTACTTATTCAATAATTAATTAGAGAGTATTTACTTTAGCTTGAATATTGCTCTAGGGGTTACAAGAGTAAACAAGATAGATAAAGTTTCTAAAACATTTTTGTAGTGGTAGAAGTAATTGATATACAGGTAAATAGCAACAAAAATATAATTGTTATTGTCACATATGCGACAAAGTAAATGAGCTATATGACTTAGAGAGAACTGGGGGAGGCTACTTCAGAGAGAACAGAGAGATGATTGTTGACCTGGTGTTTGAAGGGGAACTGAAGAGATGAGCAAGTAGGATTCATGAAGAGCAGGCACGAAGCCCAGGTTCGTGTAGCGAAGGTCACACTTGGGGATGTCAGCAAGGTGACAGAACAGGAAGGTCTGCTCTTCAAGCTCCCATAGAAACACTGGTTTTAACAACTTGTTTGAAAATACTTTTATGGGAGACAAGCTGTCCCAGCTGCAAAGTTTTAGACCACTAAATTAGAGTGAAATTGAAAAACCGATGCATTGAAATGGGTAAAAAGATGAATTTCACTTTTACTGTATCACCTCCCCCAAGGGAACAGAACTCAGTGTTAAGACCCTACAATTTTGCCGTAAGGCAGGGTGGGCGGTGAAAGCTGAGCGAGTGTCTCAGGTAGCTATGCTGAGGGTGCTGCCCAGGGTCTCACTTAGGATGGAGTGTGATTGAGTCATCTGGACATAATGAGGAACAGGGAAGAGAAGAACTTTGTAGCAAGTGGTGCACAGTTCTGAAAACCAACTGCAGGTCTCACTATCTGGCTTATGGGCTGCACCAGGAGCCTCATAGGTGCCTCACTAACGGATACCCTGACTCAGCGATGTGTGTCCAGCCCCAGCGATCTACAGCCAGCTCCACTCTGCTGGACTGAGAGAAAGCACATGGCTTTGAACTTGCAAGTTATTGACATAGTCAAAGTAAACAGAAGACTCTATGAACCAAGGCTGGGTTTGTGAGGTTGAGAGAAGTCTCAAAATACCAAGACTCCACCTCAGTAGAGAACAAAAGGAGTGGAGAATGAGGGAAGGAGTGCTAAAATCATGCTTAGTGTTGAAATTATGAAGATTTTTCCTTAAGATAAGTACAAGGAAAGGATTCATACTCTCATTATTTCTATCAAACATTGTATTGTAAATCCTATTTGGAATGACTGGCAAGAAAAAAAAATATAAAATACCGCTAAGTAAAAAATGGAGAAGCAAGATTAAGTTCTATTTGGTGATACCTTATATAAGGAAAACTTTTGAAAACTATAAATAAATAAATTGATAGAACTAATTTTAAAAATCCAGGAAGGGATAAAAAATAAATATGCATAATTAATAATGTTTCTGTGGCCTAATAATGAATAATCTCCTCCCCTAAAAAGAAAAAATATTAAGAGAGCAATCCCATTTATGATGGCATAAAAGATACTTGCAAATTAATTTAACCAGGTGCATGAAAAATTTGTACAGTGGAAACTATAAAATATTAAAAAATTGAAGAAGACACAAAGGAATGAAGAGATCTCCCATGTTTATGGATTGGAACAATTAATATTGTTTAAACTATGCCTGGTAGCCAAAATAATCTACGGAGTCAAAGTAATCCCTACCAAAATATCAATGAAATTCTTTATTATATTAGAAAAAAATCCTTATGTTTGTGTGAAGCCACAAATATATCTCATTGAAGTAACTTTGAGCAAAAGAACAAACTCAAAAGAATTACTATCTGATTTCAAAATACACTGTAAAGCTATAGTAATGTAAACAGCATGGTCATGCATAAAATGGACACATCAACCAATGGAACAGGACAGAGAGCACCCAAATAAATCTATACATTTATGAAAAATTGATTTTTGATAAAGTTACCAAGAGCACACATTTGGAAAGGATGATTTCATCATAAATTAGTGTTGGAAAACTACATATAGATATGCACAAGAATGAAATTAGGTTCTTTTCATATACCATATAAAAATCAACTCAAAATAGATTACAAATTTAAGTATAATACCTCAAGTTGTAGAAGTCCTAGAAAACATATGGGAAAGCTCCACGACATTGGTCTAGATAATGATTATTTTTTAAACATAACCCCAAAAGCATAGTTGTGAAAGGGAAAATTTAAAAATGAGATTGCAGCACTCTGAAGAGCATCTACACAGCAAAATAAACAACTGTCAACCCATGAATTGGGGAAAATACTTGCAAAATATTTAATAAGTGACTAATATCCAAAATATACAAGGAACTCAAGCAACTCAACATCAAAATTTTAACCCTCCGCCCCCCAAATAACATGCTTTTTAAAATGGGTAAAAGACCTGACTTAACATTTCTCAAAAAAAGACAAAAGATATATTAAAAATAGTTGAATATCATTAACTATCTTTTGGAGAATGAGATATCACCTCATGTAGATTGCAATGGCTATTGTCCAAAAAGATAAAGGATACCAAGGAATATCAAAGATGTTAAAAGAGGGAAACTCATATACACTGTTGGTAGGAATACCAGTCAGTACAGCTACTGTGGAGTAGCTCTACAGGAGTTCCTCAAAACGTTAAAAATAAAGCTACTATATTATTCACCAGTACCACTTTTGCTTGTAAATCCAAAAGGTATAAAGTCGCCATCTTTTACATAGTCACTGTATGCTATGGTTTGTGTCTGCATGTCCCCCCAAACCCTCCTGCTGTCATGGGACAGGCTTTTAGAGTTTATGATTGATTCCTGGTCCAATGTTGGAATTATGGATGTAAGTGCTACACTTGCCCTGGGGTGGGTAGTTTGCATACAGTGTAAGGGAGGGAAAGGCTGCTGGCTGCTGCTCCTCCTTTTTGCTCTTTTTGCTTTTGCTGTTTTCCACCACCACGAACTGTTGCTCTCTGCCATGTGCCACTCTGCCTTGGAGCCAGCCAAGTATAGACCGAAACCTCCACAAACTGAGCTAAATAAACTTTCCTTCCTTAATTTCAGGCACTGGGTATTTTGTCTCAGCAATGAGAGAAAAGTAACCAAGACACTGTACATTGCAGTAGTATATATACTCTACACATGGCATGGAAACAACCTATATATTCATCAATAGAAGAAGGAAAAGAATGCATCCCTATTTACAGTGAAATATTATTCAGACTTTAAAACTAAGGAAACTTTGTTATTTGGGACCATGTAGATGAACCTAAATGTTAAGTAAAATAAGTAGACACAGGAAGATGAGTACTGCATATTATTTACATGTAGATTGTTACAACCTAAGTTCACAGAAATAGGAAATAGAAAGTGGGTTCTTAGGGGTCTTGGGATGAGGGGAATAGGAAGATATTGGTGAAAATCTGTAGGTTCAGTTATAAAATGAATATAATTTCTGGAGATCTAACTTTCAGTATAGTATATGTAGTTAGCAATACTATATCACATGCTTAAAATTTGCTCAGAGATCTTATGTTGTGTTATCATTACAAATAACACTATTGTTTTACTAAAAATAATAATAATAAGGGATGGGAAAAAACTGGAAAATGGACATATCTATGATGGTAGTGATGTTTTTTGGTGTTTACTTATTGCGAATCACTAAATTTCATGTGTTAAATACAGACAATTTTTACCACTAATCAATCTTCAGTAGAGGATTTTTTTTAAAAAAGAAGGAATCATAATTCAATGGATCAAAAGTAAAAAGAGACCACAAGGACTGGTGCTAGGTGAAGAGGAGAGTGGTCTGGATAATACTGGCTCGGAGGCAAATCAAGCAATGTTGATACAGAGGCCACAGTGAGTATTTTATACTTGGAAGATACTGAAGCTAAGACATAAAAGAATTAAACAGGGCAGCAATGACATCAGTGCACAATATCGCTTCTTAGAACATAGCACTTATGACTCAGGCCCTCAATTCATGAGAAAAAATTTGGGTTGTTTTCCTATTTGTAAATATTTGTCAAGGTACATCCTCTAGTCTGAGCTCACACCCACCATCCTTGCATTTTAGGAATGATCATGTTGGAGCCATTTAGAGACTGGACAGCATTATGTTCGGAAGTTTACAGCAACCAGAGTGCAGTACAATCTTGTTTTGAAATTTTAAACCATTATTTTTATTGCTGTTTTTCTTTGCTTCAAAATAAAAGAAAAATTCTTCAAAATAAAAGAACAAAACCAGCACAAAAATAACACATTAAATGGCACAAAATGACATATGTTTAATAAGATATCTCAGTAGAGATCAAGGTAGGCTAGTAGAATTCATAGCCCGTGATTCCAGAAAGAAGAAAATATAATCAAGTTGAGTTCTGAACTCAACAAAATATTTGGCACTTGACTCTTTTGCTCATTTCACCCATCTGAGCAGGTAAAATCGGGTTTCAGAGTAATTTTGAGTCACACACTTTTCCACAATATGTTGAAGAGCAAGTTGCTTCAAGAACATGTCATGGAGCTAAAGCAACCACATTAAGCCAACCAAAACAACACAAAAAACAGCAACTAAACCTAGAAGAACATCTAACTAACAGCAGCGGGCTATCACATTAACCATCATCGTTCATGAAAAACACTGTAGCATGTGATGACCATGTCTCGGAATTCTTTGGGTAGCTGTTTTCAATCATCTATTTTAAAAATATAAAATGCATTTTATTTTAAAATTTTTTATTGGCACATGTTTGCCATACATAATGTTACATTCATCATGGGGAGTTTGTACTTGCACATACCATGTCTAAATTCTTTTTTTCCCCTCTTTTTCCTTCGATTTAGCCCTTTCCCCCTCCCCATTTACAAAAGCTTTGTTTTCATTTTTTCCTTCCATTCTCTTTTTTAAAACCCCCTCCTTCTCTTCTTCTCCTTCTTCCCCACTTCCTTATTTCCCTTCCCATTTGCACAAATTCTTTCTACTTCTCAATATCTATCCTCAATTTTTCTGCTCACTTATACACTGGGTTTCTCATGCAAGAGAAATAATATGTGCTGATTACTTTTCTTTCATTGCTGAGCAAAATACCTGACGCCCAGAATTAAGGAAGGAAAGGTTTACGTAATTCACAATTTATAGAGGTTTCAGTCCATACGTGGCTGGCTCCAAGGCAGCATGGCATATGGAAGAGGGCAACTGTTCATGGTGGCAGAAAAGAGCAAAGCAACAAGAGCAAAAATGAGGAGCAGAAGCAAGCAGCCTCTTTCCTTCCCTTACACTGTATGCAAACTGTCTGCCCCAGGGCGGGTGTAGCACTCACACCCAGAATTGCAACACTGGACCATGAATCAATCATAAACTCTAAAAGCCTGTATGAGGCTTTGGGGAACCATAACACAATGCAACATTTAAACCTGTGTGTCTGATTTATTTCACTTAAAATTATGGTCTTGAGATGCACTCATTTACATAAAAGTGCACCCACTTACTTCTTCATGGCAAAGTAGTTCTCCATCGTATATAAATACCACATTTTCTTTACCCTTTCACCTTTGGATGAACATTTGGACTGTTTCCAAGATTTAGCTATTATTAATTGCAGTGCTATAAACATGAGCATGCACATCACTGTGGTATGGTTCTTTTAAGTGTTTCAGGAAGATCCCTAAAAGTTGGGTAAAATGGAACTTCTAGTTTTAGTTTTTTGAGGAATCCTCATAATAATTTATTTCCATACTAGTTGTATGAATTTACACACCTACCAACAATGGAGAAGTGTTTCTTTTTCTCTACAGCTTCACCAGAATTTGTTACTGGTTGATTTCTGGATAATAAGGATTCTTTCTGGAGGGAGATGTAATCTCAGGGTTGTTTTCATTTGCATTGCTAGAATGGCCAGTGATGTTGAACATTTTTTCATATGTATATTTGCTGGTTGTACTTCTTCATCTGAGAAGAGCAATTTTATACCAATGTTTAAAAATAAGCCCAAGTGATTTCTTGTATGTGGAGTATGAGTATTTAAGAATCATTCTGCCTGGTCTTTTTAATTACTTTTACCAAGACACTCAGAAGTGTCTATCTCTAAATGAATATTTAATTTCCCAAGTCAAGAAAAATTTATACACAAGAGCCTTTAAGGGAACCCTGTAAATGTTTCTGTGCTTTTCCTGGTATTCTAGAATATAAAACAAAGCATTTTTTCTTTCCCATTTCAGTAACTTTGTATCTGAAGTGCACTATTCACTTTGAATAAAACATGACAACTTTCTTAATTCTTTCTAATGCAGCACAACTTGGATAATTCTTTATAAATGAAAATAAACATATGTCTGAACTTCCCATTGTTTTGGAAAAAACAATAAAATTGAAAATTGATGTTTCATATTTAAAAATTTGATGTCAATCAAAAATTATAATTTACATTAATATATTGCAAAATGTAAATTTTAAATTAATCACATTGATGTAAAAAGGCAACCCAAAGTATTTGTTTTAGCTTTGAGTAGTCTGAATTCTTTATTTTTCCCAATGCATTTTGAATACTACTAAATACATGGAAAATTTTTTCTAATTGTGAATATATATACATTATACCTATATTTTTAAAAACCACATTTTCACGTTTTCTTTTCTTTGGAAATAACTGATCTAAAAAAGGAATACAGATTGAAAAGTACAAAGTTGGAGAACTAATACGACCCAACTTCAAGGCAAAGTTATAGTTACAGTAATAAAGACAAATTAACATGGAGAAAAGAATAGAAAAATAGGTCAATAAAACAGACTAGAACCCAGAAATAGATCCATAACCATCAATGGAACTTTGCAAAGGAGCAAAGACAATACAATGAAGAAACGTTAAGTGTTTTCAACAAATGTTACTGGAACAACTAAATATCCACATGGAAAATGGTAAATCTAGATATAGAGCTTTCATTTTCTTAAAATTACCTCAAAATGGATCAAAGATATGAATGCAAAATGCAGAACAATACAATTCCTGGAAAATAATGTAGAACAAAATCTAGATAACCTTCGATTTGTTGAAGACTTTTCAATATAATACTGGAAGCGTGATCCACAAAGTGAATAACGCTGTTAGTTAGAGTTAATTAAAACTTAAAAAGCTCTGCAAAAGACAACCAAGATGAGCTGCAGACCAGAAGTGTTTGTAAAACACATACCTAATGAAATACTTTTATCTAAAATATACAAAAATTTCTTGAAATTTAACAGTAAGAAAGCAACCTAATTTAAAAATTGAACAAAAGAACTGAATGAACTTTTCACTAGAAAAGATACAGAGTTAGCAACTACACGTTCAACATTATATGTCATTAGTAAAGTGCAAAGTAAAACAGCAAGGACTTGCCACACGCACACACACTCACACTGGAATGATGAAAATCCAAACCACTGTAGGCACAAAATGCTGTGAGGATGTGGAGCAGATGAAGCTCTCATTCATTGCAAGCAAGAATGGTACAGCTACTTTGGGAGACAGTCTGGCAGGTTGTTTATTTATCTTTTTATAAAAGTAAACAAAGCACTTGTACATTTTCATAATCATACTCTTTTGAATTTGCAGAAACCACACAAAAATTTATGTCTATCCAAAACCCCACATGTAGATATTTATAGTAGCTTTAGTCACAATGCCAAACTTGGAAGCAATCAAAATATATTTCAATAGAAGAATGGATAAATTAATTGTGATACTTGCAGACAATGGACTATTTTTAAGCAACAAAAAATGTTCTATGAAACTACAAAAAGATAGGCAGGAAACTTGAAAGCATATCACTACATGAAAGAAGCCATCTCAAAATGTATACTGTATGATTTCAATATATTTTGGAAAAGGTAAAACTATGGAGGCGATAAAAAGATTGTGGCTCTCAGGAGTTAGCAGTGGGCAGGGATAGGCAAGGCACAAAGTGGTTTTAGGGCAGTAAAACTACTCCATAGTGTTTGACAGTGGTGGGTACATGTTGTTAGGCATATGTCCAAATTCTTAAAATGAACAGAATAAGCGCTGAGCCCTGTGTACACTGTGGACTTTGGGTAGAGAATCCAAGTCAATGTACAGAGGCTGACCGATTGTAAGAGATGTGTCACCGTGGCCCAGGGTGTTGGTAGTGGGAAAGTCACACTTAATGTGAGGGCACGAAGTGTGTGAGGTCTCTGTGAACCCTCTGCATGCATAATTTTGCATTAAATGTACAACTGCTCTAAAAAACTGAAAACTATTAAAAAAATAAAAAAAAAAAGCCTGAGATTTTTGTCCTCATTCCTGCATTGACCCAGAAATGATAAGGGTGAGTGAATGGTGGAGTTGTTCCAAAGCCCAGGTACTGAAGAAAGGGAGCAACTGGCTCCAGCTACCTGACACCAGCCTTCGGAGGCCCTGTGGAGCACACTTAGCTTCCCGCTGTACAGCAAGAGAGCAACAAAACTGCCTGCTTGGGGCCGGTAAACACGTACCTTACATTGTACTCCCCTTCTGGTATCCCTGCCATATCAACTCTCCATTTATGTGTGGGTTTCATATTTTCTCATTTGGAAGCCTTTCTCTAGATAATTTGTTTTTGTTTTTGTTTGTTTTTGTGGTCCTCAGATTTTATTTCCCTTAGAAGGTGGGCCAAAAGTAGAAATCAAGAGAGGTCTTTAGAATTATTTCAAAATTAATTTCAAAAACATGGCACTGCTCTATATCCCAGAAAATAAAGGTTCTTTTCTCCACAGGGACACAGGTTGGTAATTCTGCTGTTGCTGTATATATGCACTAGAACTGAGCAATGAAGAAGCTGGGTGGCAGAGAGCACAAGCCATGTGTCCTACTTTTGCAGAGGGAGCTTATAAATAGGGAAGGAGAGGAGGGTGGAATGATCCAGATAGTGAAGGATTAGCGTTGGAGACTTCAGTATGAGCTCATATTTAGCTTACTATGCAGAGTATTACATTTATAAATATACATGAAAATGTATGTGAATACAGTTTATTATAAACACATCTATTTCTTTGCTCTGTCAGTTGAGTTGGCCTAAAAACAACAGTAAATCTAACATCTAGATCTTTGTTTCTAATGCCTTCCTCCAATGAAGGAATCAGGCCAAGACATGACTGGCACAAGGATTGAGGCTGGAAATATAGTAGGTGAGTCTCAAGTATCTTGTACTATCAAGGAGTAAAGAAGTGTTAACATGTAGACAAAACCCTTTTATGGTGAAGGTGGGCCAAGATACACAAAGTCTACTGAAGGAGCTCTCGGTGGCCAAAGCTGAAACGGTAAGAGGGAAAAAGCAGTAGTGGATAACAACCCAAAGTGTAGAGTAAGTGTCTCTGAGTATATACTGATTTAAGTGAATACTTCAGTAAAGAAATAGGGAGATGAGACAAACCTGGTCCTCTAAGAATTGGTTTTTTGCTGCATTCAGCCCAGCTCTTGAAATTCCCTGGGGGGAGGATGGTGGAGGATAAAGAAAGAAAGATAAGAGTCAGAACGCAGAAAGCTGAGGTCAGGAGGAGCCACCTCTCCTGGTGGGAGAAAAAGAACCACCCAATGACTGCAGCATGTTGTTTGTACAAGTGTCAAGTTGGTGTCAGGTGAAACCCCTCTGCCTAACCACTTGCTCACCAGGCTTGCCTCAGGCACCTTGTCTTCTTGGGAATGGCCTTGCTCTAGCTCCACATGGGTGATTGATCTGCAGCTCAGCTGCTCACCCAGTTTTTTTTTTTTTTTTTTTTTTTTGCAGAGTTGGGGATTAAATCCAGGCTCTCCCCATGCTAAGCAAGAGCTGTAGCCCATCAGAATAATTCCAAGTAAGTGATTTACTCTAAGTGATGGCCAGGAAACTCCCTGTTTAGTAAGTGTGGTTGTTTACTTCTATGACATTCCCCTATAAAATGCATAATCCTTTGCCAATCATGAGAAAAATACCAGGCAGGTCCCAATTAAGGGACCTTCTACAAAATACCTGATCAGTAGTCTGCGAAAATTTCAGAATCATCACAAGGTCATGACACTGTGTGACCAGCGGTCCACAAAACTGTCAAGGTCATCTTAAATCTGGGAAATTCTAGCACCCAAGTGGAGTCTCAGAGAACCATGATTTATGTATTGTGGCATTCTTAGGAGGTTTCAGGTGAGTAAAATCACAAAACCACAGAAAGCATGGACTGAAGCTGATATCAATTTATCAGTGTTTGTTTACTAATATAACAAATGCACCTTAGTAATATTATACTCTGCCAATAGGAGAAATGATTCTAAGTTTGTGGGACTCCCTGTACCGTCTTTACCATGTTTCTGCCAACACAAAGCTGTTTAAAAATAAAAGTTCACTTGAACAATATAGCATTTTCTTGCTTCAGAGAAAATTATATATAAAGGAATATGCCCTAATTGTGCTTACAGAAAGAAAAACATACTCAGTGACTTAGAAGTTACTTAAAACAGAGTGGTTTTAAAACCCACAAGTAGGGGCTGGGGATATAGCTCAGTGGAATAAGCGCTTGCCTAGCAAGCACAGGGTCCTGAGTTCGATCCCCAGTACCGAAAAAAAAAAAATTAAAACCCACAAGTAAATTGTTGAGAAGTGCTGCTTGGAAAATAAAAGTTTGTATTTGAAATTATTTAGACACATGATAATGGCAATCTTTAAAATGGAGGGACAGAGTCTCAGGAAAAGAAATATAAACCAACGAGAAAGCAATGCAAGAGTAAACCTCAGAGTTCCCCATGGTAAAGAGCCCTCTTTGGATAAAGAACTGAGCTTCCATGCCCATCTGTGCAGGATGAAAGAAAGCCCACTTGCCCATATTATCAGCAGATTTTCACCAAGTAGTAATGGTGAGAGTTACATCTCAGAGAACAGAGCTCAGACTATGGCTTTGGAAATGCAGGAAATGCAGGACTTCTCACCAGTTCTGCAACTTTAGACAAATTATAGCGATTCTGTTCTTTACTTCACCACCTGAAAAATGGGTATAACGAGAGTGCATACCTCAAAAAATTGTTGTGAAGATAGTTTTAAACATTATCATAGTGTTGTCCTTGTAAGTATATACCTAATAAAAGGTAGCTGCTATTACTATAATTATGTTTCTACCCATAAGATCTTAAAAGATGCCTGGGGGAGCCAACAGTCACTAAGGAAGCACTAAGATGTTTTCTGGCACAAACTAGAAACGTCCTAGAATGATGGTGGTTTGGCAGATTGACATGGTATGGCAGATTGGGCTTACGATCAGTTCATTTTCATTGCTGTCTTTACCGTGATTACTCAAGTGGTATTTGCCTGTTTTATATTTATTTTCTCTCAGTTCAGGTTTCCTTTCTTCTCTGTGGGAATAGAAATTCAGCACTAATCATAGTTAGCCATTGCCTGAATTTTTAACTGTTAAATTTATGATGGTAGCCCTTCAAATCTATACTGAGTTACATATCTATTCTTTTTCCATAGAATCAGCTCTGCTCAAAAGTGGTTAACATGTAACACACACATCTTTTATGTTTCCAAATTTTCTTGTAAATAATTATTTTATTCTTTCACTGGGAAAAAAGTAATATCAAGTAAAGTATTTTTTTATTTGTTTAATTCTGTTACTCAGTGTAATGAGTCTTGAAGAAATAATAAAATGAAAACATGATGATTATTGGCAAAACTCTCCTCTGGAACAGAAGCAGAAAGATGTATTTTAAACTTACAAAGCTAAAGTTTAAGATTTGGATCCACTTCTAGCCTAGAAAGTACGTCTCCTAGTCTTGATTCTCCTGAAAGCAGAACTGAGGTTCTATCTTAGGTAAGGTAGTTGAGGTAGTTCCCTGGAAAATGTGATGGCAAAGAGCAAGTACAAAATATAGGAGGAAATAAATTGAGAAGAAGGAAAGATTACTCCCAAATATATGATCAAGTTGACTACCAAAAAGAGCGGCTGAAGTTTTATCCTACAAGAGCTTCACAGTAATGTTACGAAACAGATCTCAAGAAAAAAAAAAGTGAAACATTTATCTCCTGGCATCCACACTTGTTTGCGTCAACTTCTCTGCACGTACGCCTGCGCAGGTGTGAGTGTTAGGTGGGTTCCCAGGAGGTGTCTCTGATACTGGGGCACAGAGAAGTCTTATGTCAAGAAGTGTAAGGAGTGTAGCTGTGCTTTGCCTATCGGATCTTTGCAAATCTGGTGAAATCAGCATCTGGATGGTCAAAGCAATGAGTGACTTAAATTCTCCTGGGATCAGTTTTTTCCATATATTAAATACAGCTGAACTTAAATTAGAAACTAAGCATGTAAACTCACTGTTCAACCGCTACTTGCTAGACCAGAATCATGGAGAGAACTGAGTTTTTGCACTGAGCTATAGAAAACTGAGCTCACTGTGGTTGAAAAGAAAATCTAAATGTTTAAGCATAGATTCTGTTTGTGTCAAATGAAGTCTTATGCAACCCTTTAAAATAGTTAGATAAAGGTATAGCTGCAAATTGACAGTCCCAAACCTCACATATAAGGAAGGCTAAGACCCTAGAACTCACAGAAGCCCAATTTAGATATACTGATCCAGACGCCCACTCAGGTTGCTGCACACTGTGTTATGCAATGACATGTGACCCAGAACAAAAGAGATGCTGCAGGTCATGAACACTGACAGACCATAGATCACAGATGCTGACACACTTTCTTTATCATCTCAATTGAGTAGTTCAGAAAGGCAATTCAGACTTAAATTATGATCTGTCGAGCTCAAAAACATTTCTTGAAACACATTTACATGTTATGATCTTTGAACTTGTAGATCAATGAGCAGAAGCACTCCTGTAAGACCATGTAAAGCAATACACCAAAGAGTGGTAGAATATGTTTGCAACACAAACCTCTCTGGCAAAAACCTGGAATGATACAAAGAAGATATGAAAATAGCCAGTAATAAAAAGTGTTTAGTTTCATTACTAAATTGGTGAAGAGAACATTAAAACCAAAATGTGCTGTCGCTTCACACCACTAGAGAAATAAAAATGCAAACAAATGACAATGCCAAATGCTGATGAAGCAGCAGTACATGCAGATTCCATATGTCATAGCTGAGAGTATAAACCAACACAACCACATTACAGCCTATTCCAAGTATCTTCAAAAGCTTGATCTATACATGCCTTGAGATGCATCAGTTCCATTTAGACACACATTCTGGTGAAGTGTATGAATATAAGGACCAAAATAACATGAATGATCAGAGCACACTACCATTAGCAATGGCAAACTAGAAGCACCCAAAATGTTTGTGCACTTTGGAACAGACAAAAATGGAACTTTGTTACTAACACTACGTAATTCTGTAAATCAACAAGAATGAGAAAACTACAACTATATACAACAATGGGGGTGGACCTCAGAAATGTAATACTGGGCCACACCTGAAAGAGCACACATTATAGTATTTTATTGTGATATTAATCTTGATTGTCAGCTTGGTTATTTTGAGAGACACCTAGGAGATTAGTAAAATGCACTTTAGGTATGTCTAAATGGGTCATGAGAGCATGACTGTGGGTACTTTACCTGTTCCCTGTTACTTTTCATTCTGGCTGTTCTCCTGTGCTGTTTCTGAGGTGCCATGAGGTGAAAAGCTTTTCTCTGCCATAATCTGCCATGATGTTCCCATCTTAGACCAACCTGACCAGGACTGAAACCTCCAAACCATGAGCCAAAATAAATTTCCACTCCTTTAAATTGGACATGACAAGTATTTTGCCCAGCATCAGAAATCTAACAATACATTCTCTACATAGAGTCTGAGGACAGGAGACATTAATATATACTATTAGAAATCAAGGTAATGGTTACCCTTATAAAGTTAATGTGTGCAGTGGAGCATGGGGAGTCTTCTGCAAAGCTGGTATTATTCTGCCTCCTCATATATGCACTGGTTATGAAGCTAATCAAACTGTACACTTGCGATGAATTTAATAAAATTTTAAACACCTATACATATGCATGCATACATATCCACACACATGTGTACATATAGAGCTCAACTATCCAGGAGGAAGATGCTTCCTAATCAGATAAGTACAAGACCTCTGAAAACCTTGACTGTACTCTTGCTCAAACTGAAATTCAGCAGAACAAGTTTTACACAATAGAATGAGAAATGTAAAGTTGATGGTTTGCAGTAAGTGAGTGTTCATTTATGAATATAGGTAATTTATTGTCATTGCAACCAATAAATATTGGCCTGTTGAACTTTTTAGGAGACATTGTAACCAAGAACTTAGGATGATTAAAAATCAAATGAGCAAAGATTTTGTCTTGAGAAAGCTTACAGATTTATTGGAAATCTGAGCAACTCATGCTATGAAGTAGAAAGCAGTCAATAATATAAATGAAGTACAACAAATATTTCAGGAGGTCATTCATGTCTAAAAGACAGTGTGGACCTTTGGTGGAGGAAGTATTTTGAGTTATGCTTTTGTAGCATAATTTAAACATGTGGAGACTGTTGGTTGGGGCCAACCAAAGATGGAGCACAGAGCCAGGAAGATGGGAAAAGGGGACAACAAGAGGGTTTTGGAATGAGTAGACTCATTTATCCAACGTGAGTAGATCCATTTACTTATTAGTCAATTTGACAGAGGATTATTAAGGTCCTCCTGTGCTCCAGGACTGGAAATACCTATGAATATATTTTCTGTTCTCATTGCTTTGTACACTTTAAAGCTTAAGGGAAGTCAATGAGTAAACAAATCATTACAGTAAAATGTACGATGGGGGACAGGTTTTGTGAATGCTCAGCCCAGGGCTGTGCAGTCCAGTAGTGGGTTTCCGGAAAGACTCCCAGAAGAAAAGACATGCTGGGGCTGGGGATATAGCTCAGTGGAATAAGCGCTTGCCTAGCAAGCGCAGGGTCCTGAGTTCGATCCCCAGTACTGCAAAAAAAAAAAAAAAAAAAGAAAGAAAGAAAAGACATGCTACCACAGTGAAAAACTGAGTAGTGAATTTCAGCTGTTAGGCTACTAGCCTGAGAAATTTGAAGTGTGGGATAAATTATTTTGTTTACATTGAAATTTGAAGAAAGAAATCACATAATCCAAATGGTTTTCAATTGGTTTCATTTTCCTATTGCACAGGATGACTGTAAGGTAGGACTTAATAGTTGGGGAAGCCAGTCATGAAATTCAAGTGAAAAATATTAAAGGTATGAGCAAGTTGTGTTAGAGAAATTCAGCCACAGATAGTAAAGGTGTTGAAACAGTGAGGATTTTTCAGCTGGCTTTACTTTGGAAAAGGAAATGAAAAAGGATGCCATGGCTATGAGCTCTGATTAACCTCTGTCATTTGCAAAGAGAAAACTCGAGGGAGTTATATTTGCAGTGCAGGCCCATAGGAAGAGAAATTAATTGTTCTAGTTATTTTAAGTTAATAAAGGATCCTATTTTCTTGTTCAGTTTCTCATACTAGTGAGACAATATGATGTTAGCACATATATAGGACTGATTTATTTCACCTATGAGTATACTCTTGAGTTGCATCCATTTACCTATAAAATCTCCAAGTTTGTCCTTCTTTATAGCTGAGTAGTACTCCATTATATTAAAAAAAACACATCTTTTCTATCCATTCCTCTGTCCTACTAACCTATTTCGTTGTTTGTCTATTTTTCCTCTTTAAAAAAAGTTAATAAAGAAATCTATTCACTCTGAAGATCTGTGGTTCTAGACAAAGTGACTGATTGTCCCAGTTCACCCATTTTCATGACTTGGTATAGTCCTTAGGGGGTTCTACTCATGACTTCCACATGGGTAAATTAGCTCACAGTGATACACGTATGACTCAGAATGCTTTGTCCATCAGGAAACTGCCTTTCAGTCTCTGAGACATGAATGACCCATGACACTTCTAAAGTCTTGCATCTCTGGTATAGATAGGGTGTGGCAGAAGCAGGAGCTATAAAGGAGAAGAAAATTGGTGGTGTCAGGTTTGGATACACTGACTTCTAGGAGGACAATTTAAACAGGTGTTTTAGACAGAATGTTAGAGTTTGGGAGAGTGTACCCAAGTCAGAAATACAAATTTAGAAGTCTTGTACCAAGTGGAAATATTTATCAAATCCATCAAACCATGTCAAAGGACATAAAATATAGAGAAAATTTAGAAAAGAAAGCAAAAGAGAACTTGAGACAGAGTGGGGGCAATGCTCAGAGGGTGTGGGAGAGAAGGCAGATATAACTGAGGGGAAAAGAGAGAGGGAAGAAAGTTTCAGGAAGCCATTAGAGCAAAGTTACAGAAAGAAAAAGGAACATCCTATGGTGCCAGGATGACAGGAGGTTCGTAATTTTCAAGTCTTGCCTAAAAGTAGTGCTGTTATACCTATATTGCTCTGGATCAGGCTGTGTGTGAATAGAAGGTAGAATTGACAACAAGATATGTGGTATTTCCCCCAAAGCCAGCCTGCTGTATATGAAGATAACTGATATTTCAAGCCAAGTGTTATGAGCATATTTTCATTGGAGTCAAGATTTCAGATGACAAACCAAACCATTTACAAAGGGTCTTTGGGGAACAAAGATGTGGCTCTGCCTTGGTGCCCCCATATCCAACAGCTTACTTTAATGACAACCTAAATCTGAAAGGCTATAAACAAATTTAAAGCAATATGTCCATAATTTTAAAAAATGCTTGTGACAGCACAAAATGAATCTAGAGACAGGTGTTGAAGACCAGACAAAGCCATGTGGATGCCCACATTTTTAAGCAGTTATTTATTTCAAACACATAAGACGAAATGCTCCTTTGAGGGCAGAAGTCTCTCTTTTCAGAAAAAATACTCCTATTAAAATATTGGATATGCTGTCATATATTAATGGCCACGTGCCCGCCAACATGTCCTTTATCCTTCTAGGCAGATACATATTCTTTACTCAGTACTTAAGTAATATCCCTTTCTTAAGTATATCCCGTTTGTGCTGTTCTCCTGGTGTGATTATCAGAAAGATCTCTTTTCACTTTCACCCATGCCTCCAAGAGGATGGTAAATGCTAGGTTCACTTTATTCCGAGGTCTCTCATACACTCATCAGAGAACGACAATTCAATGCAAAGGCTCTGCCTCAGGTAGACCAGACTTTAAAGGTAGAATCCATTATTTTTTGCTTAAAATTCGGCAAAGTATGTTACAGGAAAAGCTTTTCCCTCCATGGATCTTAGTTTCCTCAAATGATAAAGGAGAATAAATATAGAACTTATCAAATATGATGATTATAGTGAGATAGTATCTGCAAAGAATTGAGCACATTGGCTGGAACATACAGAAATGCCTAATAACTCTTAAGAGTTATCACCATTACTACCATTCTTGCCATGTCCTGTCTAGAACAGCCCCACAGAGCGGCATTAATTTGAGCTATGATGACTTTTGTAGCTAACAACTTCATGTTCTAGAGAAGGGCCCGTTGCCCAGTACCAGGACTCTCAACTGAATGGCATATTCCCTGGTGTCAGGTGAGGGAGCGGATCCCTCAGTGGTCTTTCTCCCATGTTGTTTCACCTTTGATCTTAGTGTAGGCCCCATAATCATCAGAAACCACTCCTGGATTTGGTCTGAAGAGAGGACAGAAATAGTAGTAACATCCTCAACAAATTACATTACCGACACTGTAGTTCTCACTCTCTACCCTGAAAGGAACATTGTTATCTTCACATCATTATGTGCGTAACAGTCAGTCTTGAAAGAATAGGGTTTTTTTGGTTCCAAAATTCTATTCTATGATCTGAAATCTAAATCTAATTCATCACTTCTTCAGTGGATGCAATATTTCAAACCTCCAAATACTGAACCACATTATTGTGTGGACTTTTGCATAGCTTCTGAGCTGAGAAAACAAACAAAAGTTCTCTTTTGTCTTCAGTGAATTCTACTGTCAGTTTGTGCCACAAGTCTGGGCCTCAAAAATTGTTTGCAATCAATGCAACATGTGATGCAATAATACTATCAGTGCTTTTGTATTCCTAAGACTTTTGCTGCATAGAGTCTTATTACCAAATTCTTTGGGGCTGATAAACATGAGATCAATAGAGTCACACTGAGTAAAAGTAGGTGTTGCCTCAGCATCCACCACTGTTAGCCTGTGGTCTGATTTTTAGGAGCCCAAAGGATTTCTTGGTGTATCTGCACATCACTGAGTTTGAGGTTTTTGAAGCTACATAGGTTTGTTCTTTTAGTTTCTATTCTATGTCCTCAGTTTAGATGATGTTCCTGAGCATTTGTGAGGCACTGAGATGTCTTCTTATTAACTCTGATGGGTTTTATCTGGGGGGCAACAAGCAAACTGTATATTAGGCTGCTTTCTGTTGTGGGGACAAACTATCTTCTTCCTGCAATTTAAAGGTGGAGAAGCTTAGTTTGGTTCACGGTTTTGGAAGTTTCAGCCCATGATCAGCTAGTTCCAAGGCAGGAACATCATGAAGGAAGAATCTGGTGGAGAAAAGGTACTCAATTTATAGCACCCAGAAAACAGAGAGGAGGGGAAGAGCTGGAAAGGAAAAGATAGGGCCTGGATACAGTTTCCAAGTCGTGCCCACATGATCCACCCAGACATATCCACAAGTGTGCTTTACTCATCTCCTAAGCATCTCTCGGTGCAGTGGAGCGGGCAATCAAGGTGATAATACAGCCCACCCTAAGGTGCCTGAGATTTGTCCACTTGAACAAAAAGCACAGAATTTCTCCAAATATTTCTATTCTGTGTAGGGGCTTGATTAGACATCTATTCTGTCAACAATCAGGAACTGAGCATGGACTGTAGGTTTGCATCGTGACCAGTTGGATACCCTCAGGCATATACCTGAACTTTCTCATCTTTAAAATTGAGAACATACCCTAGAAGCCACTATGAGATAAAGGTCACAGGAAATAATAAAAACATTTAGTTCATGTCTGGAACACAGTGTTTATTAGCCACTGGTCATTATTCAGCATTCATTTGTCATAGACCTGGGGCACTTGGATTCTCACAACAGCAGAGGGCAACCGAGGCTGAGCTCCTACATCATGGTACGCAGTTTTCTCCCTCCGTCACCCCAGACTGGGTGGAGAATACAGACTGTCTTCAGGCCACCAGTACCTCTGCCTGTGTAATACATCATTGCTGTGAAGCTAGCGAGCAGAGGAGGAGCTAATGACAAGCCACTGGGCTGGAAATAAAGGGGGAAAAGGATGCATTTATGGACACATGGGTTTCAAAACCTCTCAGCGTATCTAGGAGACTTTCTCTGGAACCAGTGCCATCTGTTTACCGGATGTCTGCGACAGAAATGTGCCCGTGAATTTGGACTCAGCTTTTTTCTCACCCTTCAACTGTGCACCGCAGCCAGATGTTCCTGTGTTGCAGACACAGCCACATCCATCAAGTTCTTTGCGGGACTCGATTATTCATGCTTGTGTAGCTTCATTTCTCCAGCAGTGAGACTAGTAGGTTTGTTTCTCCACTTTTTTTCCTTGACTTCTTTTTCTTACGTAGCTTAAATTAAATTAAAAGCCAACACTGTCACTAATTAACCAAGGGTGGCACATTTGTAAACCTGGATTTGCCTGGTTGCCAGTTGAGAAAAATCCCTCTGTACTCTGCCAAAATCATGTTTACCAGGCACTGTTGGTGTCTTGGCAGTGCTGCTTGGGTTTTGTCAGAACATAATGTAGCTGTGTAAAAGATGTCCTTCGGAGATGTGAGCGGGCTCGTGTTATTCCCAGACTTAAATATGCTGTGAACTAATTAACACCAACGTGAGAGTAACACTCAAATATTGTTACCTTCTGACTAACCACAAGCACACATCTCTGTGCATGGATGTTTGTCTTCAAAAAAGTGAATGACTGTGGTTATTATCACAGGAAGAGAAAATACTGGGGAAGTAAGGCACTGGCACTCTGCTAACCAACATTCTCTCATCCTGGTTTCTGACAAGCTTGAGAATTTGGGGATAGCAGCCTTATTATCAAAGATGTGCGTTGTAAATGTTGCACAACTGGGCATAAAAGAGAAAGCTGTGTCCTTGGGAGCAAATGGGACACTAAGAAACTTCAGTTCAGGCACTAACTCGAATGCATGCTGGAAAGAAAAGATTGTTTTTTCTCCTACATTACTGGGCCATTTGAATCCAGGGACTCCAGGCCTCAGACAACCTTTGTGGTTTTGATTCCTTGACATTGATATGCCCTGGGATGTGGGGGTCAGAAAATGGTGCTTGTTCCCACTGATCTTGCTCTGAAATGAGACTGAAAATAGCAATCTAGCATTCCAAATTCCCAAAGAAGGAAGGTTGAGGAAAAGAACAACTCTTTTGAATATACAGTACTTACTTTTATACATCCCAGTGAAAATACTCATTTTTTTCTTTAAGAATTGCATTTTAGTCCAGGAACGCATAGATCATAATGCTCCCTTCACCCATGTAGCCTATAACAATGCTGCCTAGAAGAACCTTCTGTGGTTGTGGAAAAATCTCCTGTGCTATCTAATATGGCAGCTTCTAGAATCCATGATGGCCAGTGAGGGATGGATTTGAGTCTGGTGTGCCTGAGAGATGCACATTTAATTTCCCTTAGTTTTTGTTGGTTCACATATGAATACTTAACTGTAGCTACTGTTATCAGGTACCACAACAGTTGTACAACTTAGGAAGTATGGTGTGGTCTATATTTTTGCAAACCTTCTTAGGGTCTTATATAATAGAAGACAGTTGATTCACATACTTCTGCATTCTACCTAATGTAATAGTTCTGGTTGAAGGTTTTGAAGAAAACCTGGCCATTTTCAAATACACATTTGCACAGGGAGTTATCTATCCAAGAAATAAGATTTAATAAAATTAATTTCTATTACCTCATCAAATGCATTATTAAATGAAATAGACTTTAAAATATATTTTGATGTCTCTCACTGCTTTCATGGTAAGACACCAGAGACTGTACCCAACACACCTTTATACCAACAGGACAAATGACACAGTGCAATGGATACAAAGAAATAACATTTGAGTTGCATTTTGTAAATTTCAAACCTTTCAGATCCATTTGAATATTATCCAGGACCTCAACATCCTGCAAACTACACTTTTAGAAGTGTTCGAAAATCTAATCTTTCTCATCTTGAGTCTCCCTCGTCCTCATCCGATGTTTCCCTCCGTCTCTCTCTCTCTCTCTCTCTGTCTCTCTCTCTGTCTCTCTCTCTCCTCACTCTTTATGTACAGAACAACTTAACTTAGCATCATTCTCTTTGGAGCCAGTCAATAATAAAAATCTCTGCTTCTTTCTTACACTTTCATGTTATATTTCCACCAAAAATAGTGCCCAGCTTAAAGGGAATTCTGCTGTGATTGGTAAGAATTGTTACATTCTTGGTTTACTTTCTCTTCATATTGTCAGATCTGCCAGTTCCTGTTTCATCGCCATGCTCAATATTTTCAGTGTTTCTGGTGGGAAAACCCACCAAGCTATTTACCTGAAAATAACTGTCTACTTCTTTGTCTCTTTACCAATCTATCTCTATATAAGGCTGTGCATTCCTTGCAAGTAAAAGGTAGTTATTTAATAAATATAAACTGGAAGAATGGGTCTATGATGTATCAAAACTACACGCACCTCTTCCACATGCACTGCTCCTCTTTTCTGTTTTATTTTCCTCGTGCTCCTTTCCACGCAGTCACTCAGGATACACAATTGAGTTGAGAAGCACCTTTGAGTATTTTCTCTTTTTCAGTCTAGTTTATGTGAAAACCATGAGAGCAGAGCTAGGTTTTAGAGAGGAAAAAAAATGTACACCTACATGCCATTTGGAAAGAGAACTACCAGGCAATTGTGGTTAAGATAGTTGACAAATTGGTATTTTTAAGAGAAAAGAACAGCTTGACTTTTAAACCTTTCGAGTCTCAGTGTGAGATTTGGTAAAATGAGCTTTATCAATGCTTTTGAGACAACAGCAATATCAACAGCATATTTCAGAAAATTGTCAGACCCTAAAAAGAAATCCTCATCGCTCAGATTTATTTAACATTCAAGGAGGATTTCGTGCTAGAACTTAGAGAGCCAGAGGTTGCAGATCCTTCTCTTGGCAGAGTCCCCACCACCTCCTGATATGTGGGGACTTAAGGCACTGTCCTTTAATCATGGAGGTTTCTCAACTCTTATTAGTGACCGCCCAGATCCTTTAGGGTCCACAGTAAAGCAAGTCTGCAGGGAATGTGACTTTAGCACATTTCCAATTTAGAAATGCAAGAGGCTGGAAACAATGGTTTCTAGCAGGAAACCAGAACAAGCAGCCATGAAAAGTACATTAAAGTCCCTTTTCCTCCTTATGCAATATATGCTACTTTTGCAAATAGACATATTTCCTAACTGTAGGTGAGAAAATAATTCTAAAAAACGTGAACAAAGTGTACTAAGCTACAGGTGTAAAGATCACATCTTCTAAAGAAGCATGGTGCAGTTTGTTCATGGTACAAGAACAGACCTGAAAATTAGGAAATCTCTCTTTAGTCTTGTTTTTGATCCTGACAAGTTGCATCAACTTAGGCATGCTGAATCCCTTTGTGTTTCAGCCTCTTACTCTAAGACCTGTGTGTTAACCGCTTTTGAGTTATCTACTTTTCTCTCTATCTTTGACGTCTTTTCTTTGTTTCCATCCTTGATAGTTTTCTAAATCTATATAATACTTTGCCAACTCATAAAGCAGTACATACTTTAACTTTGGCTTTTGTATGCACAGGTTCTCAAAAATGACACTGAATTTTAATTTGCCTGGAAACTATTTACTACTAGTGCCTGATTATGAGATGTGCACATCACTATTAATGTATATATTATGTGCTTTCCATGTGCACTAAGGGAAGTACATTACTAGAAAATTAGGGTCAAGGCCTCTTATTATTCACATATAAGCATGTTATATGTAATAACTGATTCATCTTGGGGACTGGTACATATGCATATCAAATCTTAATCATCTTTTACCTTCCTTTTCTTCTCCTTCCTCCATTTTTCTCCCATCCTCAAATCTCCATCAGGTCTCCACAGAGTCTATCTTTCTGTTTCCTACAAATTGTCTTCTAATTTGCAGAGGATCCACTTTTCATTTGGTGGAATAAATAGTATTGTCTAATATCTTAGTAAAATATAGTCAGTAGTGCTCTACCTGATTTATAAAAAAAACTCAGATGAAAGTCACATATAAGATTTCTGTCTTTTCAATAGTCCCCATTATCTATAAATAAATTCATAAATGCAAAGTCATGAAATTGGTTAAAATTTTAGTGGCCAGTACAAAATAAATTAGAGGTAATTATTTTCTACATTCTTTGTTTCATTGAGTGGAACACAAGAAAAATGCATTTACGTTTGTGAAAATGTGCAAATATTTGCATTGTCCATGGGCACATCTGTAAGTGCTAGCACCGGAAGAAGCTACCATCAAGTACTCTTCAATATTGCTAGGTTGCTACAGGAAGGCATTATCCACTGCTATAGCATATTAGCTTTTCTGTGCTTCACTGAGGAAAGATATAGCCCATATCTCTGCTTATGGAATATGATTTGAGTCTTCGTATAATCATTTTATTTGCACTGAGGCAGTTAGATTCCTATGTCTTCACCTCATGATTATCATAGTGACATGATCAAATAAGTATTGATGGTAAAGAAGAATGAAAGTATTTATTAGTCTTAGACCAGATAGTAATTTATACTGAGGTTGGGCTGGGGATATAGCTCAGTGGAATAAGCGCTTGCCTCGCAAGCGCAGGGTCCTGAGTTAGATCCCTAGTACCGCAAAAAAAAAAAAAAAAATTTATACTGAGGCAAGTCAGTGGGATAAATTTATTTAAGAAAAAAATGTGGTTGCATGAGTTTTCTAAAGAGAGAGTTTATTGCATTATTAAAATGCAATTGTAGCCATAAAATTTCTTAGGAATTAAATATTCATTTCCTTATGAACAGACCTATGAAGTGCCAT
This sequence comes from Dinomys branickii, assembly GCA_004027595.1. Lineage (NCBI taxonomy): Eukaryota > Metazoa > Chordata > Mammalia > Rodentia > Dinomyidae > Dinomys > Dinomys branickii. The sequence goes on from PVLD010004747.1 coordinate 102,511, forward strand.
CTTATTAAATAAAATTTTTGTCCTTCCCAGACAACTCCAGTTTACCACATATCAGATTAGAGGATCATGATGCCAGACATTTCTTGCAGTGAGAAATTTGATCACAGTAAATTTACAATGGCTTCATGAAAATCTACTCCATCTTTAGGAAATTGAAGTCTTCTATGGGCATATATTTAACTATAGTGGTACAAACATCCTATGTTTGGCAATCCACTTATTCACCCTTTTTTACTTGTTCAGAGAATCCTTGTTATAAGAGTCAGAGTTCTACTTCTGCAGAATTAGGTTAACTATGGTTCTCCCCCTTCTCATCTCTCATTCTTATCAGCTTTGTATTTCCTGGCTTAAAAATTTCAAGATGACATTTAAAGATGCCCCAAGAGATATTATTTCCATTCACTTTTAGAAAATCCTTTCAAGGAGGCTCTGTCTGTATATTCAGATGGACCAAGGATAAAATAAGGGCAGTGGGACAAACCAAATCAGGAAAGAACATGAGAGTAATTACAACTCCAGCACAGGTGATGCATCTGAATGAACTCAAGTTGGCAGAGTATTTGAACTTACTGAGAATAATATCATTTGGAAGGTTAAGTACTAGCATTTTTAATCAGAAAATGACTTCACCCTACAGTTTTAGCTAGAAACATTGCTTTCTTGTTAAGATTCTCTCTCTCTCTCTCTCTCTCTCTCTCTCTCTCTCTCTCTCTCTCTCTCCACACCCCCGCCCCGATTGTGCTTTAATTTATGTGGCTGGCTTACAAGTCTGGGCTAACCAAGACAGGGCTGTTTCTAAGATAGTAAATCAAAATAACATCAGAGCCACTTCAAACAATGTTTTCGAAATTCAAGTTCAGAACAAGTAGTTCAAATTACAAATACTTTTGGCTTTACACCTGCTTTTTTTCTCAGCTACATCTTCCGTGACATTGTGCACAGCAGCTGAAAGAGCAACTCCATTTCCATAGGTTACATTGACCTTGCAGAGAGAAGATTTAAAAAAAAAAGGAAAAGAATGAAAGGAAGAAAAAAAGAAAAATCCAAGAAGCCTTGGTCTGGGCCTATGAGCTAAATAAGCATGAGATAAAAATCACAGTGGAAGTGAGTGTCATTGAAATAAAGTGACTTGTTTTTATCGCAAGGCTATTTTCAGCTAAGTCCACTCTAATTCTTATCTTTATTCATCCTACAGGTTATAGATAATGCATGACCGTATTAAAATTCTCTTCTTGGTTTGAATCTCCCTATCTCTGTTAGACAAACTAGGTCCTTGACAACTTGATTGTATGTGCGTTGAGTTTTAAAGGACAACAACACAAAACCTTTGAAGTTGCAACCTTGTGATTACTTTAGGCAAAGTTTTACATACTGCCCTGATATTGTGCAGAAATTTGAGAGGGCAGCTGTAAAAATGCATTATATGATTTAGATTGAGTAGGAGAAGCAGAAGCAGTAGGAGATTGGAGTTACTTTTAAGATATTTCTTGCGAAGTGCAATGTAAATGCATAAAAATGCAAAATTTTTTAACTAATCAGTTTGATGCCACTGTACAAAGTGCACACCTGGAACCATTCACCATATTAACAATAGGCCATAAAGAGCACACTCAAAGATTATAGGCCCTGCCCAGTCACAATCTCATATAATGCAATCACTGGTACAACATTTATCACTGTAGGTTAGCCAGTGTTTGAAATTTATATAAATGAAGTTATAGAGGATGTATTTTGTTTATGTCTGGCTTCTTTCCCTTAATAGTATTTTTGGAGAGATTCATTCATGCTGTAGCATGTGACCGTACCTTGTTAATTTCCTCTGCTGTATAGTTACTCTTTTACACATCCATATATATTAAATGCCCGTTGATATTTGCCTGACACAAATAGTACTTGATCAACATTGCTCTGGTACCTACACATGTAGATCCTGTCCAGCATGTACGTCCTGAGGTGCATTATTATACAAATTAGGAGACACTGCCAAACTCTTTCTCAAGCAACCACAGCAATTTTCCCACCTGTCAGAAATGGCTGAGGTTTCTTCCTGACCTACAGACTCATGTTCTCTTGATATAGTCAGTGTTTATTATTTTAGCCAATTAGGTGGAGTGTGTAAGGGCTTCACATTTTATTTTGTATTAGAATTTTCTTGACATCTAATGAAGGTGGACACTTTTCATACATCTGATGGCCTGTCAGCTGTGCCTATTTGGGGAGTGCTTGTTAAAATCCTTAGCTTACTTTCTGCTGATGTGTCTTTTTCATTACTGCTATGCAAGGATGTTTTAGGAAATCAGAATACAAGTCTTGTTACACATACATTGCCAATTCCTTCTTCTTCCCTGTAGGTTACCTTGTGTCTCTCAGTGGTGTGCATTCAGGAACATTAATTTTGCTTTGCGCTGTGTTCAATTTACCAAATTCTTCCTTATGATTAGTGCTTTTTGAGTCCTGTTTAAAAAATATTTCCTTTCTCAAATATATGCTCAACAATGACATATATCTCATCTGACATCATTCATTGAAAATATACCTCCTTCTCTCACTGCATTCTCTGACTGCTTGTTGTCCCTCAGTTGACTATATTTTTGTGGCTGTTTGAATTATTTCTATTCTGTTCTGCTGGTCTGTTTGTCTATTATTAAAGCAATATCATGTTGTCTTAACAGTGAAGCCTTTGAGTAAGTTCTGACACCTGGTAGTGTTAGTTCTCCAGCTTTGTTTTTCTCAAGATAGTCTGTTATTTGCATACATATAATTTTAATAATAAATACATAGATATTATTAAGTTTGACAATCCCTGCTTCTCTCCTGATCATTACAGCAACAATAATAATAGCAAAATTCCTGGGATCTTGATAAGAGTTACAGTGACCTTACAGCCCCATTTGGGAAGAATAGAAGATAGATAATACTGTGTCATAATGAACTTAGAAGAGGCGCTGATCAACTCCCGATGCTGTGATTAATCACTCTCCATGTGCTACTGCTTACACGGGAGCTCTATTTGATTACAGACAATCTAGCAATATTTATGATGCTGATGTGGATACTATTCTTTATTGTGCACACTGGTTTTTGTCACTCCACCTATCTGACTATAGCTGTTGTGGAAATGAAGATGAACAACTTTAATATTTTAACACTGATGGGAGTTGAGGTAGCCTTTACTGGCGAGCAGGCTGACCTTAGCATTTGGATATGAGAAGATAATGAGGCCAAAGTGAAACATAATTCATAGAATATAACACTGAGTAATTCACTTTTAATTCTGAGAATTTAAAAATTAATTTAAAAATAAAATATTGAGTCTTCAATCTATGAACATGGGCTATACTTTTATTTATGTGTAAATTCTTTAAATTTTCCAGATACTGTTTCTAATTTGCATGGAAGAGGTTTTGCACATTTTCTTAGATATATGATAATTTGGGGCTGTTGTAATTTATATATATATATGTATGTGTGTGTGTGTGTGTGTGTGTGTGTATATATATATATTTAAATTTCCTGATTATTTCATTTGGTCCATTTTCTCCTTATCTATCACTGAGAAATTGGGTCTGTTACAAAACACTGTAAGCCAAAAGCAGAAACTAAGACTGACCTAGATTATAACTATTAGCAGAACTACTTTGCATCTATGAGAAAGCAATGTTGCTCTGCACATATGTTAATTATATTTACCTAATAGTGATAATAAAGTGATTGTAGGAGATAAAATGAATTTTGGTCTTACTTTTTGCTCAATTCTAAGACTCTCTTCACCATGGCTCTACCTAAATGAATTCTTAAGACAAATCACAGGGAAGGGTTATGTGAGCTAAATCAGATCATCCTGCATACAGTAAAGGTGAAATGAATGGCCACATCACTACCCCAGCGTACAAAACTCATCATTGTAAATGAGCCAAACTGCTAGTTATTTGTTGACTGCTGTACTATTATCGTGTGTACATCCACCTGTAATAATAACTGGCAGATTCCTAAGGCTTGTGTGTTGTGAGTGGCTATATCTCTCCCAAGCAGTTCCTATCAGCTATGGATCAATCTGGTTAGGGGATAAGAACACAAAGAAATGGTAACCTAACAGGCAGTGATCAGATGTGACTAGTGGGAAGACAGACAGGAGACAAAACAGAGGCATAATGAAAAATTGCATACCATCTGATTGATTTCATGGGTGAGCCCCACATTTAAATAATAAAAACCTTTATTATTTTCATCCTGGCTAACGCACATGGAAAATCTGTATAATATGACCAGCAAAATAAACCTCAGCCCAGGGAAAAATCCTTTCCTGAGTCCACAAAAGATAGGTTGAATTTATAAACAAATTTTACATAGACTTTTACATATGCTCCTAATAATAAAAGTAAATATGTGAGTTGTTAAAAGCAAGTGTAATTTTTTCTTAAGAAAAAGAAACAAAATTATTGAACAATGCCTTGGTAAAGAGCTAGAGTCTTAAGACTTTTGAATCCTGTTTTTGGATTCTTTTTAAAAAGCCACACTGATATATTGACTTTATTCCTTTTTGCAATGTCTTTGGGTCACTCAGAGCATTAAAATAGTGACCTCAGAATATCATTTAAATGCATCATATTTCCATCCTTCTTTCACATTATAAGCATTTGTCTACTTGTGACTGTTTCATTAGTGATTTCATAAGAAGTCTCTGGGTGAAATTTTCTCTGGATCCAACTTTGTGCCTTTTACCATATTTCAGAAACCATTCTGGGCAATAATAAAACAGCAACCCAACAATGTGGAGAGCAGAGTGTGGCTTCTGTAGACCATGGGATGTTGTTTCAATGTGAGCAAAGTATCTAATTCAATGTGAAGCAACTTCTAAGCTACCAAAAAACATATGTATATATCAAAGCACAATCAAAGTGAAAAAAACAACCATAACTGACAACTACATACACAGTAGACTTCTAAAGCATTGAAAACTACATAGAAAATCTAGATATTTGCTCATGCCAACTCTGTTTTGTTTTTCCTCCCTTACAGCTTTCAAATGTTTTTTTTTTTTTTTTCTGAAATCAAATTATCCAATACGTACTTGTCCAGCAGTCATGGGAGGGCCAGGATAAGAAGCAACACAATGAAAGGAGAAGAAATTACCTAGCTGTGTGTGGAGATGTGATTCTTTTCTCAGTTCCTGCTATAAACCTTGTAGTTCTGTGGTCTGCATCAGGTTGTATCATCTTTTTGTCTAACCATTCGCTGAGCTCTAAAAAAGGAGTGTTGGGTCCTGATGACACCTCATGCTGTGAGCTCAAAGATTTCTGCTGTCACTTAAGCTAGTGAGGAGAGCAAAGGTAGAGACACAATGACTCCACAAAATCCCCCAACCTACCTCACTTGGATTTATTTTGCCATTCCCAAAGGCTGGGGATAAGCTTAGAGGTCACTGCCTGGACTTGGAATTAAGATGTATTTCACTGTTTATATTGACCTGTGAGCTATTTATGAAAAATATAAAAATGTCTATGATACAGTCCATGTCATAGAGGTGTTTTCACTCTCTGGGTCTATTTTTATTATTTCTATTCTGTTCTGCTGGTCTGTTTGTCTATTTTTTTATATACGTTACTCATTTGTAAACCAAAATATCACAAAAACAATGAGGAATTACATAATTATAGAGAAGATAGTAGGAAATTAACAATGGATGCTGTATTACATAATGTTATCTTCGCATTTGTTACTCAGTTATAAACAAGAATAACGCAAAACACAATAAAGGAAGTACACCATTATAGAGAAGATATTGGGGAATTAATAATGGATACTGTATTACATAATGATATCTTCACTTTTGTTACTCAGTTATACAGATAATGGCTCATTCAATTAATCAGTTTTCTCCACCCTCATCTCTGTTGTTCTCCCTGTTTGTCTATTATTAAAGCAACATCATGTTGGAGAAAACATTATGTGTAAATACACAATACTGTTTAAGCATGAAGTAAGCTTTACTGAGGTGCCAAAATTCCTAAAGTATAAGCATTGGATGTTGTAGATATTGAGGGATACGTGAATTGCAAAGAGGAAGAGATTTCCTTGAAGGAGGAACTTAGGGGATGATGGGCAGCTCTAGAGAACAAGGTGACCAGGTTTGATGGGAGCAGCGTAAACAAGGTAGTGAGTCTATAGAAAGGAATGAGGCATGCTTCAAGAACAGTGACGAGAAAGTCATTCTGGATCAAAGGGCAGTTGGGAGACAGGGCATGGAGGAATCACTGGCTACCCATATTTTATAAATGTTCATGTTTCCAAAGCTGGACTTGGATAGTTTATGGGAAGCTAAAAAAGGGAAAACTTGTACAAGACGATGTAGTCTTTTAGAAAGATCAGACAAAGCTAAGTAGAAAAACTGATTAAACGGGAAGAGATCAATGGAAAGGAGTCCAGTTAAACATCTCTTGCAGTTGCCAGGTATAGATGAAGACCTCGAGCATTAGGAATGGATACATACAATACTGAAGGAATTTCCTCACTAACACTGCCGTTTCCACCTCTTTCCATTTTTGATCTGAATTAGTCTCTGAATAATGCAGTGATATGGATAAAGTTGTGTTTTTATTTATCCTAAGAAAGCAGCCTTGCCACTGGTGGTGGTATTTGGTTGGGTGATGTAGAATTGATTTTACAGCTTATCTCATGGTGGCCACTAGAAAAGCTGTTCATTTGGGCAACCTTTTGTTTTTACATGATTATACAGCTATGACGCCATCTCCACTCTCTGTTCACAAAGAAAACAAATCTTCTTCATGACTTTGTTGGCTCTCCTGACCTCTTGATCATAGCCAACTGTTTTCCAGGGCTTTCTTCTGTCTGCTCTCCTCCCATGATAATATATTCTTGGATGTTTTGTTCCCTTGGAGCTAAAGACATACTCTGTATGTGTTGAAAAAGAGGGTACCTCACCAAAGGTACCCCGGACGAGCTGTCCATAACTCAGTGATAATAATTTCCCTCTCTAAGAGAAAAATGCAATTTCCTCACAAACACTCCCAGGATGATTCAGTCCTAACTCTTGCCAGAGAAAGGGCCGCACCGTTTCTTTTCTCTCCAGCACGCAGGCTGCTGTGGAGAAGCGTCTGCTGTCTAATTCTTTTCTATATTAGGATAAAATGCTTTCTGGCTTGCTGATTTCAGGCCCTTAGGAAAGAGAAAAAAATATTTCTCATAAAGTCTTCATTGCACAACCAGTTGGTCTGCATCCTGGGAACCTCTGGCCTGGACTCGTGTATGAAGCTGCAACAGCAATAGCTCAGAGATAATCGGGTCAGAAGCTGGACGAGACACTTTCACTCTAGGGCGCAGATGGTATCTATTTAGCTAGAATTCTTCCACTGTGGCTGCTTTAACACCCAGATCATTGTAACTGGCTTCTTATCACATTTGGAAGGGCCAGAATACTTTCCCTAAAACTAACCAGACACAGTGTTTGATTTTCACAGTTCAAATAAGGGATGCGTGAGCCAGCTGAATCAGAATGGGATGTAAGAATAAAACTTCTCATTCAAAGATGGATTCATCCCTGAAAATATGTCTGAAGAGCATTTGAGAAAAGAAAAGTACTTGGGTATTATTTCCCTACCAGTTCTTTCTGAGCCTTCTCCCCTTTGAAAGGGGCTGCTTTTGATGAAGACAAGAGTGTGCTTTTCCCATGAAGATTCCGGTCCTAAATCAAGGTCGGGAGGTAGGCTTACTGGAAGACGCATCATCTTTTTAAGGCTGTTGGCTTATGTTTTGAGAAGACTACATGGAAAGTCAGGGAAACACTCATTTTATTGTGCTCTTTCCCTCTCAGCCTTTGGCTTTCTGGCTTCCTGGACGTGGAAAGATAGTTGTTAAACATGCCTTAAACTAGCAAATCTCATGTCTTATTATTTGCGGTTATTAAATAAGGACCATAGGTAATGCAACCTGCTTGTCTGCCCAAGAAGGTGGATTTCAAAGCCAAAATGAGTCACATCACAATCAAAAGAATGACTTTGAAAATCAGGGAGTTAGAGGAGGAAGCATGCTTATTAGGTGATAAACACTTGCTTCTTCACAAAACCAAGACTTTATGCCTCCAGCCACAATATACCTGCTCTTAGAGTTTTAATAATGCAGCTCTCAGAGGACCTCCCTATTGGTTGTGGGCAATTCACAGATCTCAGCTTCTCACTTCCTGGCTAGGGTTGATGGGCCAGGGAACAACTTTTATTAGGTTTCAATGCATCTGCGGTGCTTAAATAATAGACCCGAAACAGGCACTTGTTCTGTGCTTTAGGGTGATAAGTTGCATTAATTTTTATTTTAGGCTGTCTCCAAAACATGGCTTTTATAGACTAATAAAAAAGCAATTTTTATAAGTTCACAAAAAACAATGAACACAGTCAAGCATAAATATCTTACAACCAAGGCCAGTGGAAAATTATGAACTAAAAAATCTGCTGAAAGTGGCACAAAATGCACCATTCCTAGATACTGCCTTCTCAAGGTAAATTAAACTCTCACCTACATGAGAAATTCTGTAAATTTCCCCTTGTGGCTCCTTCCTGTTCTCATTCCTCAATAGTCTGGAACTCTGTCTCCCTACCCTTCACTAGTTGACACCTACTGGCCTACAACACCCTTGGTGATCAACCTCAAAGGTCTTTTGGGGTGTGATCACCCATTCATAGCAGTCCTTCGCTGCATCCTTGCGACACTTACTTTAAAATGTATTAATATATACGAATCCTTAAAGTGTTTGCTTATCTTTAATTTTAGATTGTAAACTTTTCTCAGAAACATGGTATTTGTTTTCCTCTGTAAAATGCATTCCACAGTTGCATCTGACATAAGACCAATGATTGATATTTGCTAAATACTTAGTGTTACGTTTATTTTGTGATGCAAAGGATATAATCTAGTTAACTCCTGATTCTCTTTCACCAAGATGTTTCTAATATTCTGATACAGGAATCTCATGAAATACTTTTTTCTCTTCATTGGTGATGCAATTTCCGAACAATTGTCTTGGATCCAACTAAAATGTAACCTGTCTACAATTAAGGACGACTTGCAGTCTTTACAGATATTTTAGTAAAAATCTCATGGGATGTCACTGAGCATGAACCAGAGCAGCCTAAACTCTGTCTGACTTTTTTCATCTCTGAGTCTAGACAGAAGGTTATATTTTTTGCCTTTTTCCATGACTGCAGACAATCATCATTTAGTTGACAGATTCACACTTCCATATACTTGTTCACAATGTATAGGGAAATAGTAAAACCTAAATAAGAAATATTTCAGGAAAATGACTCCTGAAAATTACTCCAGAGAGATTATATAAGTATATGGACAGAATCTCTCAGACAAAAAATTTAAGATTTAAACATGTAACATATATTTTAATAACTCTCAAAGTTATGCCTGAAAGTTTTTAAATAGTGGTGGTATCATATTATTTTACAATTTATAACACATATGTGAAACACATTATCACAATTAATGTTTAATAGACATTAAATATTCACACAAAATATAATAAAAAAGAGTTATCTAAGTCATTTATTTAGTCAGCTACACATTTGAGTGTTTGGCAATTCCCAGAGGACTTTCATATTTCAGAATTTCATATTTCATTCCCAGGAATTTCATATTTCAGACACAATATTAGCCAGACGTCAAGATTTGTGATTGCTTCAAAAATCTTTGCAAAAAGAAAAAGAAACAAGCAAGCAGAGAACAAATTATCTAGGAACTTTAGCCCATAGCCAACTATCCAGGAATGTTAGACAAAGCATATGGTCTTTTTCAGGCTTATAAGTTAGTTAAATTTACTACGGTAATGCTTGTTGTTACTGTGTTTTGTTTGGTTATTTATAAAAATAAAAGCAGTACCTAGAATTGAGTTAGAAAATCTACTAAAGAAAGAAAGAAAAACAAAATGAAGTGTTTCACCTGCTCTCATACAGGATTCAACACAATCATGTGATATATATGGGAATTGCTTTCCACCTGCAAAGCAGTTCTTTGATGGATACCAGTAAGGTACCCTCTAATTCAACTCAGATTCTACTCTGTTTTCCTAAAGATAACATCAGATCTTACAAGTGCTTGGTCCCACACGACTAGTCTACACTTCAAATGTCAACTGCCCACTCCAGTTTGTACCTGACTTCTGACCAACCACGTGTATATTGGGGTTCCTTTGATTTCTTCTCTGGGTTCTACTAACTAGTATAGAATAACACTGATTTCAGAGAAATACTTTACTTATGTATATCAGTTTATTAATAATGGATGTAATGAAGGATATATACGAATGGCCACTGAATTGATATATTGGACAAGGTCTGAGGTTGACCTGAATGTAGGATTTTACCATCCCTAGAAGAGTTGGGGTGATCCACCCTCCTGAGATGTGGCTGTAGTTTCCAACCCAGAGAAGTTTTCCAAATCCAGCCCATTGAGATTTTACAGAAGCCTTATTACATGGCATGACTGATTAACTCTTGGCCTATTAGTAATCAACTCAACCTCCAGCTCCTCTCCTTTCCCTGAAGGTAAGAAAGTGAGAATAAAGCTTCTACACTTCATGATTGATTCCCTGGTAACCAGTTGCCAACCCAAGGCTTCCAAAGATCCCACAATGAATTGCCACAATTAAACAAAACATGCTTCTCTCACCTACAAAATTCCAAGAAATTTAGGAGCTCTGCGCCAAACATTTCTATCATTCAGGAAATTACAAAGTTGTTAGAAGTCCCGTGTTAAGAAACAGGAGCCAAAACCTAATATTATGACCAAAGATTTTTTCTAGCACCCCACCTACAAGTTTTAAGATTTCTGTGTTCCAGAAGTCAGGGACAGAAACCAAATATGCATTTATTATTATATGAAAATATCACCAGATCCTATTCACAAGGTAACCAATTCTATTTGGCACATCTTATTTAGCATGTTACTCATTGTGCACCTCTTGAGTGAAGTTGTAGGAAGTGGAGAAATTGGAGACTACCACATAATTTTCACAGAGGCGGGATTTGGAGTGAAGAGCACTTGCTCAAAAGCTACCTTTAGCTGCCAAATACATTATTTCACTTAAGTTGAATGTTTATTTTTAGAAGAGTTGAAGGCATTTCTGTAGATTATAAGGAAAATATATTATCTAAGGTGATGCTAACAACTGTAACTAATAAATCAGTGAATTCAACAATAAAAATTTGCTTCTTATTCACATAATAAAATGCATATCCCTTATCAGGTGGCTTTTCCAAAAGGGTTAATTCTAAGCCTTGTCTTCTTTTACCCTAGAACATAACATTTTGAAAAAAATACTCCAGATTTTAGCCTCCAGAGGCCAAAGGAGAAAAGAAGGACAAATTTCTTTTTTGGTAGATCAGGCCTAGAAATACCATGTCTTTGGCTGGAACCCATTCATATTTAACTGCAAGGAAGGTTGAGAAATGTGGGCCTAGGCTTACACCCAAGAAAAATTAAAGTTAGACTAAGTGATCAGTTAGTAATCTCAGCTGTAGATCTAAAATGTCCCCTTTGTGTCATCCCTTGACAATGCCCTGGAAGGAATGCAATGCATCCATATTAGCCTAACGCTCCCATCTTCCAAACACCTATTTAGATGTGTCAGCAGCATGCGTGAGAGTCCCAGGAGGCACAGCTGCCCTGCAGAGGCCCTGCTAGTCCTGCACATGCTACATTGTACTTCCACATTCATAAGTTTGCTCTGTAGGGACCAGAAATTACCAAGGATAACATTAAAAAATGGGGTCCATCATGCTCAGAAGTTATATTTCAAACCTTCATCACTGAGTCTTTTCATCTGCTTTTTCTTTTGACTTGAAATTGATTTTATTTATGCTTGAATGAGTTTTCTAAAAACATTCTACCAAGGTAGAAGTTCATACTTGTGACTTTTCTATTTCATAAAATGAAAGCTAAAAAAGTCTGATTAATTTTCAAGAGCTCAAAAAGGTTAGTTTTATCCCACCCCCATGTAACACAAAAATGGATGTACTAATTTAGCTGAAATGTTATGAAATATGTACTTTGGGGTTGAAACCAAGTATGGAAATTCCATGAACATTTCCTACTGTGCTATCTCTTCAGAGGCACCTGTTCACATCCTACCAAACAGATTTCTATTTCAATAGTAAAATGTAAACAGAAGCAATATCAGTAAAAGAAATTTATCAATCTGATGATGCCTTAGTTTTATGAACAAATTTGATCTTTTCTAATATTATTGGGACTCCTATCATGGATCAATATATTACACACTTAGACATGGAAATTAGCTATTATTGTCAAGATGCTATGATTATCATCTATTACTGAATTTACAGTACAAATTTCAGTTGACTGTGAGAAGTTCATTACAGTTTTAAATTTTATTCCATAAATACTCTTCAGCAACCAACTAGCTTTATGAATGTTATTGGCTCTTAAAGAAATGACTAGTGGGAGGATAGCTGCATGTCAGATGGTGTGTAATTCCTTGGAAGCCACTTTCCCACAGCATTTAAAGTTCTTGAAATTCCATTGATGATGTTCTCACACTATGCATGCTCAGAATTTTAGTGGCAACACACATCTGTGTTTACCCTTTCAATCATGGTAATGTCCACAATGCCTTTCATATTCCTAAAGGATTAAGTAATGCCTTCAGAAACTGGGAAGGCAGATATGACTTGTACTAGACCTGTATTGTCCTATCTTCCATACTAGGAAGAGTGTGAAACTGGAACCCACCTCTATACTAGAAACAGGAGACAGTTAAAATCAACCATTTTTGGCTCAACAAAAAGTTAGTATAATGAAAGGATTTTTAAACTGGTGAAAGAAAATACATAAGCTTTAAAAAGTACCTCTTGTGATCTCTTTTTTCCCGTTCTTTTGCGGTACTAGGGATCGAACTCAGGACCTTGTGCTTGGCAGGCAAGCACTTATTCCACTGAGCTATATCCCCAGCCCTTGTTTCCTGTTCTTGATCTATAATCCAGATCTATTCTGTTTAAACTGGGAAATTTTTTCAATACATGGAATATAGTGTTGTGCACCTTGCCACCTTTTATTGAAGAACAAATATGTATAGAGGGAATTATGAGATAGGGAGAATAATTCAACTATTCATACTATATGCTGACAAAATATGCTTGAGTCTTAATGATTCTTCTTCATGCTTATTTCTTACAACTCTGGGATATAATCAGAACCAAAGAACCATGAAGCACTTTCAACCAGAAATGCCGTATACATTCACTATCATTCTTATCCTTCTTTTCTTGGCCAGTGTCATTAACTTATTACATTAATCTTCCCTCCTGGGCTGAGATAGGGCTCCAGAACATTTTTCAACATTCAGTTTTAGGTATCTACTATCAATGGACAATTGAGCTGAATTATAACAAGACAAAAATCTATCTATGTATGTATCTATCTATATCATACCGGTGTGCAACTTGGAGAGAAAGAGTACACAGTCATAACCTTGGAAATCCATTCCGTGGATTCAAGTGGTCACATCTATAATAGAAGGTGCTGTTTAGGTTATCACTGGAGGCAGTTTTCTTCAGATTTCTCTTTGCTTCAGGAAGCTTTTAGTGTTTTTTGACAGACACATCTGTGATGACTATTTGAAGAGCATAGAGCATTATAGACAGAGGCTTAACTTTTATTGCATATAGAAGACCCTTCTCTCTTTTATTAAAGTTTACTGGCTATCAAGCTGTGGCCATTCAAGCTGTAAAATGCATTACATTTGACTAAATGAACCATGCCACCTGTCATGATGATGGGACTGAAGATGAGCCTTCCAGGGGAAGCCAATCAAGGCTATTCTTTTTTTTCCTGGTCTTTGAAAAGTAAAATCATTGCCGGCCCACAGGTATTTGTACAACTGTTGCCCACTGGAAAACTGCTTCTAAATAACAGACAGAAACTGCACCTGTACAAAAAATATGGTCTGTGCTTTTGCAGTCATTGATAGTTGGTCTTATTTTTTTACTCTAATTTGCCCTGATTTCCTCATTTAGTTAATTTTAGAAACCATATTGTATTGATTTTCTTTTTTCAGCTTTTTATTTTAAAAATAAAAGAATAAAAACATATTAACAAACATACATCTATTTATAAAATAGCACAAGAACAATACAAGCAATACTGAATTACAGACAAGGAGACAGGAAATTAACAATGGTTATTGTATTAAATATTGATAACTTCAAAGTGGTTACACAGGAAAACAAATATAGACAAGCCACACTGATCAAATAATTAATCATTAACTGTTCCTTTCAATAAAGTGATATGAGTCAATAGTACAACTACATTAGCTATCCTATATATACATACATATATATATATATATATATATATAAAATTTGTTCCTTCTTGCCTTTCTCTTTTCCCTTATCCCAGTTGCTCTTTACTTTTGAGCAGTCTCCTTTTGTTTTCCAATGTTTATCATATTTCCTAATTTTTATTTTCTCTTTCAGGTTCTTACACTAGTGAGACAATACGTTTCTTATACATATAATAATCAAGATCCCAGATATCCAGCAAAAGAATAGAATATTAAAAGCTTCTAGAGAAAAGAAGCAGATCACATATAAAGGAAACCCATCAGAATCGCAATAGACTTCTCAACACAAATCATCTAATTGAGAAGAGCCTGGAGCAAAATATTACAGGTCCTGAAACAAAACAGCTTCCAACCCAGACTGATGTATCCTGCAAAACTATCCTTTAATTTTAATGGAGAAATAAAATATTTCCATGACAAAGAACAACTGAAGAACTTAATGAGTGCCAAACTAACCTTATAAAGCATACCAAAACATATTCTAGACAGGCAAAAAAGTGACCACAATCTCAAGAACAACAATAGAAAGGAACCCTCAAGCAAAGCAAGCAATTAAACAGATAGCAAAAGTAGGAAACCCACAGCAAGTAAATAACATGACAAAGATAAGCCAACACATAGCAATCATAACCACTAATGTAAACGGCCTCAATTCACCAATCAAAAGAAACAGACTGGCAGATTAGATTAAGAAACAAAATCCCACAACATGCTGTATACAGGAAACACATTTTGCTCAAAAAGAAATCCATAGACTGAAAGTCAAAGGATGGAAAGCAATTCTGCATGCAACAGGATCCCAGAAAAAAGCAGAGGCAGCAATGATGTTTTCAGACAATGTAAACTTCAAACCAAAAATAATCGAAAGAGATAAAGAAGGTCACTACGTACTTGTTAGGGGAAAACTGTAAGAGGAAGAGCTAACAATCACAAACATATGCACCAAATATACAAGCACCAAGCTATATAAGACAAGTCTTAACAGATATGATAAACCAAATAATTAATAACACTATTGTAATAGGGGCTCTAAACACCACTTTGAAACAAAGAGATAGGTCAAGTAGACAAAAAAATCAGCAAAGAAATAACAGACTTGAACACAAATGGACTTAGTAGTTGTATATGGATGTTCTACCCCACAACATCAGGATATACACTTTTCTCAGCTTCATGTGTGACTTTCTCTAGAACAGACCACATTCTACCACATAGAGCAACCTAGTTAAGTGCAAAAAAATTGACATTGTCCCATGCATAATATCTGACCACAGTGCAATGAAATTGGAAACTATTGACAAAAGGAACTCCAAAAACTCCATAAAGACTTGGAAATTAAATAACAACCCCCTGAACAACCAATGGGTCACAGAGGAAATTAAAGAAGACATTTAAAAATATCTACAAACAAACAAAAATGTAAATGCAACTTACCAGAATCTATGGGACACAATGAAAGCAGTTCTCAGAGGGAAATTTATAGCAGTGAACTCACACATAACAAAAACAGAAAGAAAACAAATAAATAGCCTAATGCTGCACCTCAAACTTTTAGAAAAAGAAGAAGTCAAGTCCAAAGCCCAAAGAAGGGAGGAGGTTATAAAGATCAGGGCAGAAATTAATGCAATTTAGATGAAGAAAACACTACAAAAAATAAATGAATCAAAGAGTTGGTTCCTTGGAAGAATAAATAAAATTAATAAACCTCTATCCAACCTTATCAAAAAAAAAGAAAGGAAAAAACTCAAATTCATGCAATAAGGAATAAAAAGAATGAAATCATTGCAGATCCTATAGAAAGTCAAAAAATCATTAATATTTATTTTGAAAATCTTTACTCCCGTAGGATAGAAAACTCAGAAGAAACTGACGGATTCCTAGATATGTACAAATTACCAAAGATATAAAAATCCTGAACAACCCAATATCAATTAATGAAATTGAAAATGTGATTAAAAACTTACCAACAAAGAAAACCAGGCCCTGATGGATTCACAGCAGAATTCTACAAAATATTCACAGAAGATTTAATGCTAACACTCTTCAAACTCTTCAGTGAAATTGAAAAGGATGCAATTCTCCCATTTCTGGAGGCAAGTATTATACTGATACCAAAACCATAGAAAGACCCAACCAAGAAAGAGAACTAGAGACCAATCTCCCTAATGAACATAGATACGAAGATACTCAGTAAAATACTAGCAAATAGAATGCAGCAAATCATAAAGAAAATCATACACCATGACCAAGTTGGATTCATTCCAGGAATGCAGGGATGGTTCAATAAATGAAAATCAATTAATGTTATACAGTATATCAATAGATCCAAAGACAAAAACCACATGATCATCTCAATAGATACAGAAAAAGTTTTGGACAAATTCCAACATGAATTCATGATAAAACCATACAGAAAATAGGAATAAATAGTCTTTACCTCAATCTGATTAAAGCTATCTATGACAAACCAACAACTAACATCATACTAAATAGACAAAAACTGAAAGCTTTCACTTTAAAGTCAGGATCAAGACCAAGATGTCCACTGTCACCACTCCTATTCAACATAGTTCTGGAAGCATTAGCCAGAGCAATTAGACAAGAGAGAGAAATAGAAGGAATAAGGATAGGAAAGGAGGCAGTGAAATTATCACTATATGCAGATGACAGGATACTTTACATGGAAGACCTAAAAACTCCACCAGGATACTCCTTGGATTAATCAACAAAGTCAGTAGTACAGCTGGAAACAAAGTCAACACTCAAAAATCAATAGCATCCCTATACACAAACAACAAACAGACTGAGAGAGAAATTAAGGAAACCATACCTTTCACAACAGCATCCAAGAAATTGAAGTATTTCAGAATCAATCTAACAAAAGAAGTAAAAGATCTATTCAATGAAAACTATAGTATTTTGAAAAAAGAGATTGAAGAGGATTTTAGTAAATGGAAAAATATTCCTTGCTCATGGATTGGAAGAAAGAACATTGTGAAAATGGACATACTACCAAAATTGCTGTAAAGATTCAGTGCAATTCCCATTAAAATACCATCAGTATACTTCATAGATCTAGAGAAAACATTCCTAAAATTCATCTAGAACCAGAAGAGACCAAGAATAGCAAAAGCAATCCTGCATTTTTTTCAATATCTTGTCATTTTGTAACAACGTGGGACACAAATACATAAAAATAAATTAATATGTAAAAACATCAAAATTTCCATCTCTAGCCATCTTACACTATACAATCTGCAACTCTGTCAGAGAAGGTTAATGTCTTTTGAAAACTTTCGCTGTTTCTTTTGTTTTGTGTCATTGATCAAAAGAAGTCTTTTTCTAAATTATACAAGCTAAATATATCAAAGGCATGAAAGTGCCTACAATAATATCACTGTTATTATCAATTTTATGATAACATTTTGCCAGTGGGTATCTTCTCTGTACAGATAAGATATTGCACAGGAAATATATTGATAGACCCTGTTTTCTACAGGGAAGCTGTTAAGGCTAACCCATGATTTAATCAATGTTTCAGAAAACATGAAAGGTGCAAAAAACTAGAAGAAGTTGTTTCATGTCTTGTAGAGTCAGTATTCCTGTGGAGAAGACATAGAAGCTTATTTGAATCTATAAAACCTTATTTTTGACTAGATCAGGATGAAGACAATTATGAAGCTAAGTTGAAGAAGTCACATAATCTAAAGAGGCATTCCTTGTCTACCCTACCGCCACGATACTGCCATGGTAGGTGCAAAGAAACCGAGCTTTGAACGCTCCCCTCTCTCTGCTTCTTTACCTCATGTTGGCAGTTTGCAGAGGAAACTGGTGCTTTTGGGACTGATAGATAAAAACTTGGGTAAAAAAAGCCTTTTCTGCAGTTATTTTGCTGGAAATAGTGTCCTCTTCCTCTTTCTGTACTCGACATATTTCCTAGCTTTGCAAATATTTTCCTTTTGAGGACTTCTTACCAAAGCTGCCAGCAGGATTCATGATAAATGTAATTTGCAGCAGACAAGAACTGTTTCTTTATTCCATAGCTGCCAAATGTATTTCTCTTTATCTGGACATTTGTAACTCTTGATGATTCCAACTTTAATATTGAAAGCATGATGCAAAGGAAGCAGCATATTGTCATTCTATTGTGTAGCATGGTAAGAAGTTGGATTATCATCCTATACAATAAAATTTAACCCACTGTTGTACTGCTATTTATGTGGGGGTGCTTGATATATATTAGTTTGGATATATTATTATTTAAAACTAAACATTTCCTTTTAATTCTGTATACTATATATGTAGTATATATATATAT